>JAHPZR010006389.1:0-18270 GCA_019787425.1 Platygyra sinensis
TCGGGTTAAAACGTGATGCGTTTATCTTGCCAAAAACATGCCATTCTCTGCACATTAGAGCATAGCACAGAAATACTCACGCTAAAAAGATATCTCCAAACACGATATAATATTACTTTGGCGTGGTTACGAAAATAACTATCTTGTCTAAAGTTTCAACAAACGCTGAGCTACAACATTAGCAATGAAATCATTTGCCACAACACATTGGATTTCAAAACAAATATCGTACCAGCATTATTTACGCTAAAGTTCACGTAATGCTGCCGAAGGGGAGAACTGTATTAAGTATGTCAACAGTTACCTAATGAACTGTACGATGAATATATTTGAAGCTTTATCGAGTGAAATCAATTTAAATTGTTATGGGGTATAGTAGGTTGTTTGGTGGGATTTAAAAGATAGTTCGTGCAAAATACAACAACCCTTCTATTCACGGGAATTTCTCCCGGGCGCGCTACGCTTTGATAAAGACTTGATATTTTACACCCTCTAATGCATCAGTCTACCCCTGTGCCCCTCGGAGAGTGAGTGAGAAACTAATATTCCCACATGTTTTAAAACGGATATCAAGAACTAAGTTTTCTATATTCCAAGCGACACGTAGTAGAGATATTTACCGTGGCTACCGTGGTTATGCATAGGTTATATTTCCGACTGTAATATGTAACCAATCTTCTTAATTCTGAAATTGTTTGTAACTGTAAGGCTTTGTCACGCTATGCCTAACTTTGCAACACTTTCCTAAAACAAGGCCAAGTGTATCCCTAACAAATATTCCCTGCCTTGCAGGCATAAACGAGGAAAGGGTAGCATGAAGGCCAAAACTGTAAAGAGAAAGGCAAGAAACACTAACCTATAGCGAGAAACAGACTGTTTCCAATAAGCAATACACTTTAATCTCCTTCACCCGCAAAAATTCCATTCATTAGCCTTTGCATTGTTTCCTCCTCCAGGTAACATTTTTCAAGGCATTTTTTCGGTCGTGACATCGTCGCCTTTTCCATATTGCCGAAGCTAATGTTCCTTAGCTTTATAATTTTCAATTATAGCACTCCACGAAAGGTCTCCTCTTTAAAATTGAACGAAAGCCCATCCTCATGCTGCGATACGCTATGCTGCCGCACGTCCTTCTAGTCTTTGCATGTCCATTTGTCGCAGCTACTGCTGCTTAGCTTGACAAATTTCAATTTTACAACTCCACGAATTGAACCAAAAACCATCTTCGTGCCGCGTTAACCCCCACATTTTTTTCGGCAGATCACTTCCTTTTCTGATTCTTTCCATTATACTAAAAAACAAAAAAAATCTGTACGTGGGAAGTTTTAATTATTTCTTATAGTCTATTCAAATAGGGTCGAATTGGTACGTGGATACAGGTGTGCGTAACTTAGAAGTTGTATTTTTTTAAGGCTAATTCTAGCTGATTTAATGGCATATGTAGCAAAGATCTATCAAGTAGGCCTATATATGCTGTTTTAAACACACATAACTTAGATATGATTCTTCAACTTAAGTATATGCCGATAGTAATGTATCCGGCCAGAATTGCCTCGAATGACAGGAAATCCTAGAAATGCTTTGGTCTGAGCTGCGCCTTATCTTCAAAACGAGTTCGGTGACCCCCGATTTTTTTTTACGTTTTTGCTCATGGATGTTACGTAACATCCACGAGTATAGAAGGCGATCGGATGGCACTCGATCACTCATTCACTCACTCACTCACTCACTCACTCACTCGATTCTGATTAATTTATTCATTAAAACCGGATTAAATCGTTTCTCCTATCCCTCCCCTGCTTAGTATGGTTCTTGTCCTAGACACTTCGTGGTGTAGGTTCAGCAGGTTTTAGCGGGGTACTAGAAAGGCGAATTTTTTGTCCGACAACATGGAGTTCAAACATATGGTGGTTAACGCGGCACGAAGATGGTTTTTGGTTCAATTCGTGGAGTTGTAAAATTGAAATTTGTCAAGCTAAGCAGCAGTAGCTGCGACAAATGGACATGCAAAGACTAGAAGGACGTGCGGCAGCATAGCGTATCGCAGCATGAGGATGGGCTTTCGTTCAATTTTAAAGAGGAGACCTTTCGTGGAGTGCTATAATTGAAAATTATAAAGCTAAGGAACATTAGCTTCGGCAATATGGAAAAGGCGACGATGTCACGACCGAAAAAATGCCTTGAAAAATGTTACCTGGAGGAGGAAACAATGCAAAGGCTAATGAATGGAATTTTTGCGGGTGAAGGAGATTAAAGTGTATTGCTTATTGGAAACAGTCTGTTTCTCGCTATAGGTTAGTGTTTCTTGCCTTTCTCTTTACAGTTTTGGCCTTCATGCTACCCTTTCCTCGTTTATGCCTGCAAGGCAGGGAATATTTGTTAGGGATACACTTGGCCTTGTTTTAGGAAAGTGTTGCAAAGTTAGGCATAGCGTGACAAAGCCTTACAGTTACAAACAATTTCAGAATTAAGAAGATTGGTTACATATTACAGTCGGAAATATAACCTATGCATAACCACGGTAGCCACGGTAAATATCTCTACTACGTGTCGCTTGGAATATAGAAAACTTAGTTCTTGATATCCGTTTTAAAACATGTGGGAATATTAGTTTCTCACTCACTCTCCGAGGGGCACAGGGGTAGACTGATGCATTAGAGGGTGTAAAATATCAAGTCTTTATCAAAGCGTAGCGCGCCCGGGAGAAATTCCCGTGAATAGAAGGGTTGTTGTATTTTGCACGAACTATCTTTTAAATCCCACCAAACAACCTACTATACCCCATAACAATTTAAATTGATTTCACTCGATAAAGCTTCAAATATATTCATCGTACAGTTCATTAGGTAACTGTTGACATACTTAATACAGTTCTCCCCTTCGGCAGCATTACGTGAACTTTAGCGTAAATAATGCTGGTACGATATTTGTTTTGAAATCCAATGTGTTGTGGCAAATGATTTCATTGCTAATGTTGTAGCTCAGCGTTTGTTGAAACTTTAGACAAGATAGTTATTTTCGTAACCACGCCAAAGTAATATTATATCGTGTTTGGAGATATCTTTTTAGCGTGAGTATTTCTGTGCTATGCTCTAATGTGCAGAGAATGGCATGTTTTTGGCAAGATAAACGCATCACGTTTTAACCCGAGACAGTATGTTATTGTATTTAGCGCGAATTTCCGCTAAAAAGCAATACTGAGAATTGTTAGATCTTTTTCATAGGAGTAATATGCAAGTGGAGTTCTTTTTTATTTACTTGGTGAAATAAGGTGAAACAGAGATGTTTGGGAGGAACGTATGTGTTGTTGTGTTGTTTAACGATAACCAGATGTCGATGTAATTGTATGGGGGATAAGTTGATAAGTGAATTTGTCATCATATGTCACAGGTGAAATCATGCGATTGTGAAACATGTAAGCTAAAGTTGACCTTTATGAAAGGGATAAGATTTGCTAGGGCTATCGAATGGTTTTCGCGAGAATGTGAGCGGTGCTTTTATTTTTGCGAGAAAGCTCTGTGACATAGTTTGTCTTGAGAGCAGCCGGAGCACTTCAGAAAGTACATGTAGAGATGGCGAGCAGCGAAAAGATTTTAAATTTTTCTTTAGCTGAAATTTTTTCTTTAATACAAAGAAAACGTTTTGCACCCATTCCAGTAGCTTAGAGCCAATTACGCCTTAATTGTTTGATGCCAAGTTACTTCAGGTGGCTTCACACAAGCTTCAGTGTTGATATCTAAAGCTTTGTAATTGGACATTGTGAACAGACCACGAGAAGATGGTAAATTGTTGGTTTTTTTTTTGTTAAATTATTCTTATCAGTGCTGGCCTGATGGGCCGCTTGGCACATACACTCTTTTTTTTATAATATATTTTATAAGAAAATCGAGGCTAAAATTTGCGAAATTTTAAGAATAAAGCCGAGGCTGAGATTTTTGAAAAGGATAGATATAGTTTTGTGGGTTGAAACATCTGTAAATACAATACAATTTTCATTTGTTTTTTTAACCGTATAAAACAACCCTTGCTGGTTAACAAGGTTTTTACTGCAGTGATTACACTTGATTCAGTGTCCTTGACATAGTTGAAACAAAATCGGGTACTTTCGTTTTCATCGTGCTATATCTAGTGTCGGCGTTTGACGTGACATTTAGACCTCACTGACAGCAACGAAAAGCGATGGAGCACATGTACAATGTAACGCAATACAGATCTTAATACCAAACACTTATAATTGATACCCCAATAAATTCTAAAACGGAAATGTTATAAGCTATAATTTAAGAATAATACAAGAATGTTTTCAGCCTAAAATCGGCAGAAAAATAAGAATATTCAGCCTGGGCCGGAGAAACAACATTCTTATACAACAAAAAAGAGTGTATGCAGACATTGACTTCCACCGTCTGAGTTTCCATTTGCAGAGCGAGTGCTTGTGCAAAACGTTTCCCGTGAAAATCATGAAAATCACTTGATTTTCATGCGAATGACTGTACAGGTGACATCATATTCTCATACCAATAGTTTCGCACATAGACTCGTTTTGCCACAGGGGCAAAAGTAAACTTGGGATTGGACTATTCATCCATGAGCTGCTCAGGGAGCCTTTGATTAATCTAATCCTATCACTTTCTACCTACAGTCAAAGTTTTAAAAAATCTGTGCGTGGGAAGTTTTTGGGCGCGAACGTCCTTAAGAAGAAACAAATTTTACTCGCCTCGACTGGCGACTGGAAACGTGAATCTTCTCGCCTAAACGAAGCGTAGCTCGGCCGCGAAAAGAACAAACGGTAAGTCTTTGGAACGTATATCGTTCGAATTTGTTTCCTTTTTATAACGAAATACAGAATCGTAAAGTCGAAGTGTCCGGAAATAGATCTCGCATTTTGGTATTCCGGAACTTTTCAACTTCTTTACAACAGTCTTTCGGGCACTATGGTTGGTAATCCTCTTCTCTGGACATAAATCAATCAGAAGTGAGTTTAGCTTCATTTTCTTTATAATGCTGTTGATTGTGTTTTTCCCCATTGGCGTTTTCTTGAACCATGAAACCGGTTTATCGATCACAGAGAGGTGAAACGGACCTGTGGTTTTCATTTCCTCGGGACGTTTCTCCAGGTAGACCTTGAACAACTTTACAGGGCACCTGTCCTCATTACCTGTGGCAAACATATTCGGTCTAACCAGTCCGGTGGGGTTTGACCTTTAGCCCTCCTTGCTTCGTTTTTTGTAGGACCTTCGGCGAAAGTAAGGTAATCAATTCCATCGTCGTCCCGCTGCAGACAAAAATCTTCAACTTTCATGTTGTGATGCTCTTGTCGCCCCCTCAAGCCAAAGTGTTGTGTCAGCAACCACCACATCGTGTTGATAAGTGCTCGGGGATTTCCACTGCCAAGCTGACCACTTTTCCAAAGGGTTTCGTCTTCTTCCTTTGTTAAGCTTTTGGATCGGTTCGGACGTTTTCCCCTCCCTTCTTCTCTTAGCTTTCGTGCTTTCCCCTCCAGGACTTTTCTTGAACTGAGGAGCTCTCTATCTTTGATAATAGATTTCGGGTACAATTTTGACTTTAAGTGTCTTTCCAAGGCTGCTTGCATGACTCTGATTGAATCGGGCTCGTAGTCTTCGCCGCTTTCTTTGCGAACCTCTGCATAAAACTGCGACAATGTTTTATCAAGGTCTACATATTCGTATGCTTCTAAATTTTTCTCCTTTCCTCTTTCATCACTTTGACTAAACCCTTCCGTAATTCAACGATCTCTCTCGCAAAATCGTGTGAAATGCCATAATTTGTTCCTGCCAGTGTATGGGCACTTGATAATATACGCTCTTTATCTTTGTGAAAGCTGAATTTAGCGATGATTCGACGTGGTTTGTTGTCCTCTCTGATCTTTCCGAGGCGATGTACCCGTTCGATTGGTATTTCATTGGTTTCTTCTTCTGCCATGTCTAGGTTTTGTTCCAAGAAGGTGTACAGCAGAGTTTCTGTAGTGGCGCTAGACTCTTTTCGCACTTCAGGAATGTTGTAAAAAATAAGATTGTTCCGTCTGCTATGGCTTTCTAGCTTTACAGCGCGTTCCTTCTCAGCATTAGCAACTTGTGTTAATTTATTCACATCTTCGGTTAGCTTTGCGAGTGTCTCCTGTTGAGTGTCCGCTCGCTCAGTCAAGGTCGCTATGGACTTACAAGAGAAATCCAAGCTTTTTCTTAAATCAGAGTTTTCTTTCTCCATTAGGCGCTGTTTTTCCTTAAGCTCTTCTATTTCCTTAATCCCGGCTAAATCAAGGTCCAGTTTGCTGTTTATTTCAGCTAGCGTCGCCGCCATGTTGAAGGGCGGATTCGATTCTTCTGACCTTGAAGTTTCGTCGTCTGTTTGAGAGCCTCTCGTCGTTCTTCTTCTTTTGCGAGTATCCTGACTTGCTTCCGCGTCGTTTCTCTCTTTATCTGGCATTGTGTCTAAACGTATAGAGCCGTCTTTCTACACCATTTGATATGGTGGTTACAGAGCTCAAAAATAACGTCCGTACACCCCGACAGGTCGTCCCAATCCTCCCAGTCACACGATCTTTAGGGATCTAAATTATATGTATTACTTTTCTTTGTCACCGTCCCCGGCAGGTCAGGGGAGTTCTATCCATGGAGCTGGGGTTTTTCCTCAGTTTTTACTGCAACGAGCGCGGTGAGGTTTTTTCATCCTATGGATGCTCGTTGGTTCTTCTCCAGGTGTTGTTTTTTTGATAGCTGTTTCTGACGTATGCACCTATGTAATTGTTGCTTTGGCGTGACTCAATAAAAGTGCGGCCTCCAGTTAGCACACGAAAGCAAATGCTTTGTGATGTTTCCTGTTGTTGTTACGCACGTGTTAGGTGGTGTTAGGGAATTAAGACAAGAGGATCACTTAATGATCATGAGCCCTTAAGTACTTGTATATTGTAAGGCGGAGGCTATTTTGCGAGCCTGCGAGCTCAATTAAAATTAAAATCACAATAAAGATATAAAACTTATTAATACCAAACATAAATATCATCGATCATGTTAGTCAAGTGCGCGAGAAGCTTAACACGCTAGAACTGAATTATGTCAAATTACAATATCGCTACTGATCATGCGCTGTTGGAGCTGAACGTGATGTATCATTATGGTATTGATGCATGGCTAAAATTATAGAACAGAATTGTCCTGCATGATGTTTGGCTAACACAGTTATACTCCTTTCTCAAATGTAAATATTTTAGCATGCCTCATGCACATAACATCGACACCCCACTATTTATCGTGTATGATAACTACGTGAGTTTGCGGCAACACCCGTTTAGTTATTTAAAGTGCATATGAAGCGAAATCAGTTTTTGAGTAGTTTGAAAGTTCAACATTTTAAAGACACTATTCCAAAGTTTGAACCGTGTTTGAAAAAAATTGGCGATTTTATAACACCTGAAAATTGTGCGATTTTGCTCTCAAAAACTGTCTTCGAATCGCGCGGCCAAAATGTCCTGATGACGTAGTGTTGTGGACAAGACTACGAGATTGCAATACGATACAGCGTGTATTGGCTATACACAACATCGATATTCTCGTCGTCATTTGACGATTCAGAGAAATCACTCAATTCAGAACCGCTGGACATGTTGTTTTGCCTCAAAAACCCTTCTTTGTAATTAATTCTGTCCACAAAACTACGTCACGAGATGAAATTGCACAATCTCGTCCCAGTCCCCTGACGATTTCTAAACAAAAGTTGAGCAGTTTTGAACGCCAAAAACATGACTAAATTTTTATTTTTGAGAACTTTAGCGTTTACAATCGATTTATTTATATATTGGACGGTAGAATTATGCAAAAAAATTCACTTCATTATGCACTTTAAGCTCCCTGGAGGATTCACCAGACCCTATATTTATTTACCCGTTGCATGCACATTTCGCTCTCTCTCGCAAGTCTACCTTCCTCGACGCACGTTTAAGTATGTACGTTTCTTCCAGACCTATCATTCCGCGACGTGGACAAATCTCTTAGGAGATTTAAAAAGAAAAGAAGAAAAAGAAAAGAAATTAAAGGTTCTTTACAACTCAGTTTATGCAGCGCGTACAACATGTGCAGTTTCATTTTAACTGCTAGTTCCTTTCAATTAGTTAAAGTTTAGGCAATGGTAGCATCATTTTGAACACTCCAAACCCTTCAGGAATTTGACCTTTACAAGCTACAACCGTGGACAAATTGTTTTGGAAAATGGCAAAAACATGAACTCATAACCGTAACTCCTATTGGATAAGTGCTAGCACCCCTATTCCTCCTTTCAATGTTGCAAAAATAGCCAAATGCAAACTTGCGTTAGACTAAAGTGTTTTGTCAAGATTGTACAAGGGTTTGGAGGGTCAAAATGCGTATAAAATGAAATTTCCAACCCTTGTGACCAAGGTTGTCTGAGAGCACGTAACTCTGTCAACGCCTGTTCACTTGACTAATCACAGCGATATTTGGCTTCTGTAACAGCCTGAAGCTAAATATGAATTAGGGGTTAAATGGAGACGATGTGATCAACGGGTGACGTCAAAGTGACGTCGGTCAATTTCATGGCGAGCAGCATTGGTGTGGCATATACGATATACTTCCTTCACCGTGCAATGTAAGCAAATTTATTTTGTAGTCAATCACAAATAAAAAAGATTACTTCATAGAAAGTGCGTCGTACGGATTTTCATTCACGAGTTGCAAAACTTTGCAAAACGAACGAGTGAGCGCAGCGAACGAGTAAGTTTTGAAAGTTTTGCAACGAGTGAATGAAAATCCGTACAAAGCACTTTCTATGCTGTAATTTGTTTATTGTATATATAGCGAGAATTAAACATATCCTTTAAATCAGTTTTATTTTTCCCCGATGACATAAGTTTACGCGCAGAACAGCAAAAAATTCAAGTCTGTTGTAAATGACCGAACGTAATAAAAAACAAATTCGCTTTCCGCCCGTCCAGCAGCAAGCGGAAAAAGAGCCAACACAACGTAAAATACAATACGGGGAATTCGTAAAAAAACACAGTGTGAAATCTTTACGCTTGTCCATGACGACGCTTCGCGCTGTGCGAAGACAAATTCGGACTCTGTTGACTTACGATGTGTGTAGAAATGTTCCTCCTTGAATGTTCGCCCTTAAAACAGAGATAAGACTTGCTGAGGTGACTGCTGCCTGAAGCTGAAGTGCTAATAATCAAGATGTTGGATGTATTCCGCTGCTGTTTCCGACAGTCATGATAACTAAAAGGGAGAGCTGAAGCCATGTTTTTAAAACAAACTGCAAGCGGGCGCTGATTCACTCAGTTCAAGACCACGCTTCTGGGAAGCCATTTGAGCATTTTGCTTTGATTGGCTAAGCCATTATACTCTGGGCGATGATTGGTTATATTTTTACATGTGAAGAATGCTATACGCGAAGTTGATTGGACGGATAGCTTTTTTCACTTGTGAAAATATAGCACTTATAGAATTCTATTTGCAGGGGCATCCATCGGAGGTGTTCCGCAAAAAAGGTGTTCCACAGTGCACATTCAGCTGGGCTGGGAAATTTTTAATTGCTAGTGGCCTCTGCTGGGAATTACTGACTTTTTCAAGCATTTCAAGCCGACCTGGCTGGGAAATACTTTTCCTCTAGCATTTCAAGCCGAACAGAAGGAGCTGGCTGAAGGAACACGGAAGACTGATGACGACTGAGAATGAACCCCTACACCAGTCCCTCGGTGATGACAAAGTGATGACAGCTGGCTAAAGTGGATTCATACACGCGGGGACACACGCGGGATTATGCAAGATCAAGCGCCATTTTGAGCAGATATTTTCTGTATCTTCCTCATTTACATGTAAGATTAATTTTCCATTGTTTTGTTATCTGCATGCAGCAGGGTAGAATTGAATGAGCTAACAGCAGTATTTTCATTCACAGATTTGTCGTGGTGTCGGTCGGCCGGCTCCCTGCTCTCGGTTCGAGACTCGGCAACGATTCTCCAACCAGAACTGCAAACAAAGGGTAAGACTTTATCCTGTACTTTTACGGTAAAAGTTTGATTAATTCAGATAATTTTTTTCAAGAACTCCAGGCTGTAGAGAAGAAACATGTGCCAAAAAATAAAATGTACAACCTTAAGCACATTGACAATTTCGTGTGTTCATTCCAAATAAGACTGGCACACTGACTGGCAAATGTCTGCGGAATTTGTTGGAAGATGTTCTGGATGTTTAATACACACTGATGGTATTTGAACTCAACTGTTGTGCATTCCTTCAATTCACAATTCTCACAGGTCATTGGCCTGTTCAGGTGAAATTTTGGCAGGGCACGAAGTTTGTCTGGCCAGACCTTATTTTATTTTGCTGTCTTATAGCTATGCCAGTCCACTACAGTTTTACATGTATCATTCATTTCTTCTACGTTATGTTTAATTATTGGCATCATGAGCTCTGTTATAGTGTAGATTTTATGTCCCTCTGAGTGAATATAGGCCTTTGCTTAAGATTGCTCCTGATAAATTTGTCAGGACAGACTAACATGGACAAAGGTTCACTGGTCAAAATGGAACTGATCATCAGCTGTTTTGTGTGGGCTTGGGTTCTCAAAATGTATGAATAAGTATTTGTTCTGTTTATTAGTGTTTTTGTGTGTTGTATATACCAGTATTACAGGTATTATTATGACCATATACTTTTTTTACTTGGCAGATCTTTTACTACTCCTTTTGATTATCGAAAACTTATCAGAAATTATCCTATCTTCTTACGAACAAGGTTGAGTTAGGCTTGTGACGATGAGCATTCATTACTTGTTCATTCTTGTGACCCTCTCTCTTCCACTAGGCTGAGTTAGGCTTGTGACGATGAGCATTCATTGCTTGTTCATTCTTGTGACCCTCTCTCTTCCACTAGGTTGAGTTAGGCTTGTGACGATGAGCATCCATTGCTTGTTCATTCTTGTGACCCTCTCTCTTCCACTAGGTTGAGTTAGGCTTGTGACGATGAGCATCCATTGCTTGTTCATTCTTGTGACCCTCTCTCTTCCACTAGGTTGAGTTAGGCTTGTGACGATGAGCATCCATTGCTTGTTCATTCTTGTGACCCTCTCTCTTCCATCAGGTTGAGTTAGGCTTGTGACGATGAGCATCCATTGCTTGTTCATTCTTGTGACCCTCTCTCTTCCACTAGGTTGAGTTAGGCTTGTGATGATGAGCATCCATTGCTTGTTCATTCTTGTGACCCTCTCTCTTCCACTAGGTTGAGTTAGGCTTGTGACCATGAGCATTCATTGCTTGTTCATTCTTGTGACCCTCTCTCGTCCACGCGGTTGAGTTCTTTGTTTTTCTATGTGACAACTCTTAAATTTGCACTCGCCTTAAAATGTGAATGTCTGCATATTCAAGTCACTGAGATGAAGATGTTCAACAATTTGTAGAGCCATGGTAACAATTTTAGTTTGTAATTAATTAATGGTAATGAGAAGTCTATTTATTTGGGGCACTTTACAACAGTCAGGCATTTGTGGCTGTTGTTTACATAACTATACCTGATGCCTAACTTGGTCACATTTTGCACCATGATAAGAAATGGATGTTACTACCTCAGCAGCTTTTGTTTGACAAAGAAGTAATAAACTGATGACATGTGTTGCAAAGGGTTTGAGTTCAAGAAATAGCCATATGTGTTCCTTTAGTTTTTACAAATTATTAATAACTTTAATTTGAAGAGGCCATAACTTCATCTGAAAATGCCATTGAATCAATCATACTATTTGTCTCTAAGTTCTTTTTCCCTGTTAATTAATTTTGCAGGTGATTATGGAGAGGACATACCTATGGAACTGAAATGAACTTGGAAAGGGTAGAGTGAAGTAAAAATTGTATGTAATCTTTATGGTACGAGATCATTGTACCTGTTTTTTGCTCACTCGCTGTTCACTGTATGTCAGAATTACACGACCTAGCTAATAAATGCTTGGCAGTGAAAGGTAAATGTCTAATTGTTTAACTCATAAATTAGTTTTTGTCCATTAACCTTTTTGCCTAACAGCCAAGCAACACCATGACTCCACCATTTGTTGGAGAAGTTTTGAAATATTATTATTAGAATTGTTAGGGCATTTTCTCATATGCAGAAGCAAAATAAGGCCAAAACTAAACGAATACGGGACAAGCATGCATTTTTGACTAATTAATGTCTTTTTCAATTGCTGGCTGGGAAAAAATCGGCAGACAGTCAGCTGGCTGGGAATTTCCCTACCAACGTAGCTGGGAAGTGGAACTTTTCTTACCATCCTGCTGGGAGTGCGGAACAGATATTTTTTTCCCAGCAACAGAAAAAAAATTGTTAAAAAGGCCTTAAAGCGTTTACTTATCATTTTTATGGGTTGTTTGTTACATTTTGTGAAAATGTTTCGTTGGGTGCCCCTGTATTTGCAGGGTTTATTAACAAAGATTCTCGCTTATATACAATAAAAGAATCTACCCAACCGGACGTCCGTTGATGGGACGCAGAATACTTTGTAACGTTTAACAAACGTGGTATTTTTATGTTTTGCTGCTATGGCAACACACAGTTAAGGGTAGCGTGGTGTGTAATAAGACATAACGCCCATAGAAAACACGTTAGAACAACTAAAATGAAAGTATTTGTTAAAAAACTCGGACAACCAGAGAAATGTTAGGAATTTTAATAAACTGTTGTGTCCATAGAAACCGGTGCCTTTCCTTCTTGGCACTATATCTGAAAATGTTTGTATTAGTGACTGCTATCACGGGGCCAAATTTCATGCTTGTATAACCTTCTTGTATGTTCACGAAAATTATTTCAGTTTTAATTTACAGAAGCTTAATTTTGGAACACTGTATGTATTTATGGTCAAGAGAAATATAAATGAAGTTATGAAAACTAGGTGGGCAAAGCTTGTGTAACTTTTCACAACTTCTCCTGTCTAATATTAGCATGTTTACTGAAATTTGCGTCATTTTAAACTTCGACTCATTGAATTGCTTCTACTGCCCGGCGTGAGATATAGGTTTTAATCGGCCTTTGGACGAATTTGATTGTTTTTAATTGCCGAGTAGTAGAATGAGTCCTCATCTTTGCTAATCCTGTTTTCAAAAATCCAGGCATAAATAAAGTTAGTCGCTTCTGCTACCATACTTAAGATTTATTATTTTCTTAGGTACACAAGTGTCTACCTCCTCCAGGTTGCTACCCTCTTAAATTTACATCATATAAATGATTATTGTTAGTCATACGCTGGTTTATCTTCAAGTTACATGTAGCTAGTTTTGTTTACAAGTTAAGCAAATCGTTAAAACATTTCAAGATAAGGGTCCACATCAGGAAACGCTTTCTACTTTTAAGGGAGCGTTTCTTACAGTCGCACTATGATCCTTACATTGCACTACCTAACTTTGCTGGCAGTTAAACGTTATAATGGAAGTAATGCAACAGCACGAAAAGGGCATATGGTTACTTTACGAACAAGAATTTCTGTCTCCCACCATAGCACCAGTTTTAATAAGGACCACTGTTTAAAAAGCCACATACTTTAGTTAGTAACAAGTGAACTTAAATCTATTTATCGTCGTCTTCTTAATTGAAAACTCATAAAGCGCATTGCTCCAAAAACGCTATCGTACTAAAGCTGGAAAAAAGATGCCTGTAAACCTAAGCTGTATTGATTTAACAACTCATAACTAAGAGTCCCGTATGTAGCCTGACCCTAACTAGTGGAACATTAGCTGGCGTTGCTAAATGAGCGACAAAAGTAGCTGAGACATTCTAAGGAAATAACGCCCTTCGATACCTTAGCATTTGTTCTATTTTAATTGCATCTAGCGTTAATTCTCTGATACCCCCGGCTCTCCAGTTCAGTGTTGTGTAGGTGCTGTGATCTTCGCTGTCTAAGAAATCGACATCGACATTGTTTTGGGGGAAAGGGGGAGAAATGTTTCCAAGACGCAGAAATTCGAATTTTACTGCCAAGTGTCTCAACATTTTTGTCGCTCATTGTAGCTGCATAGAATCATTTATTTTCTATTTGTAAATGAAACATGGATTAGCAACATGGAATTCTGGCCTAGCAGTAACATATACTGATAAGATACTAGCCCAAACACGGATAACCTCTCACACCACTTTGCTTTTTTGAGGAAGCTATGTCACTTTTGTTTTAGGTGGCCTTTCTGTAGCATGCGTCGAAGACGCTACATACCACCAGTCACGGTTTGACGACCGTATATATTCACAATAAACCATAAACAGTATATATTAACGATCGAAACATAAACCACGCAAAAAGAAAAGGGCCAGAGCTAGGAACTAATCTATTGTGGAAACTCAATACTAACCCCCTGCCCGACCGAGGTTCGGAATAGGAAATAAAAGAGATTTACTGAATAGAAAATAAACTATTCTGATCTTCGACCCACTCATTCTGCGCTCTCGCTGGTCTAAAAGTAGTTGAATAACAAATATTTCTTGATAGCTTAGTTAACATCAATACCTTACTACCACTCAGAAGAACACATAAAGTACTTGTTTACAGCAAGTTAAATTATTTACGCTAACGTATCCATAGATTTAGAGCATATTTTATAGTAGGCATGCCCCAGGTCAAGCTTCCGAACTCCTTTTCAGGTCGTCCACTCTCTCGTATTTTGAAGGATGGCGATTTAGCAGCCGTTACTCCAATCCCGTGACCAGCCCCTGAGCAATTACTTCCTCCTCCTCCAATCATCATTACAGAGCTACTCCATCCCCAGTTACACCAGAACCCGATCCTATCGCCGCTTTGGAGGGTACCATTACATCTCGCTTGTCCAAAACCTTTCGTTGTTTGGTACTGTCCACCATATTGTACTTTACAATTCCCCAGACATTCGACAGAATGCCAAACTGCGCCATTCCTGAAGTCACCATAGCTTGTGATTTTAGATCGAAGTGTCTGTCCACCAAGACAGTTACCTGTGGTTTGCAGCAAAGGAGTGAGCTGTGAGTTGTCACTGCGCGTGATCTTGAACTCGTTTCCGCTGACCAGCCAAAATGCTGGCGATATCATATCAGCACCATGCTTTGGATCAATGGTTTTTCCAACAGCTTCAATTCTGTCATACCACCAATAACCAGTGTCATTCATCCAGTGGTTTTCATCACTGTTGGAGAACCGAGCAATAAGTGTCCAACCTTGGCTGCCTGGTGTCATGTCGCAGTATACCTGAGGTAAAATTAGTTAGTATATCATTATGCGGCTAGCTCCATGAGAGATCGAGAAAGATTAACCAAGCGAGTTTATTGGCTACTGCAGCTGGCAAGGCGAGAGCTACGTGGTCTGCTCGGGATTGTCTACTGCTTCTCACAAGGATAAATATGTCCTTTACGCTATATAAAAACCCTTGGATTGCACAAGTCAAGCCCGTTTGGACATTTTTTGGGCAATTTTTGGATGTGTACTACGCCTCTATTTAACGCCTGGTGCGTTGCTGAATGACACCAACAACTCACGCCATTTGTTCGTTAAACTAGCATTACTAAACGCAATTCATTCGTTAAACCTGCATAACTAGATAAAAATGATGATGATGATGATGATAATGAAATATAATGCATAAGAACTTATAATTTAATCTCGTTAAAATGGGATTATACTGCGTAGTAAATAGATGACTCTTCAATTCAAGAGAGTTAATTAACAATTATCCTGCGAAATCGCGCGGAATATCGTCTGATACTTAGCCGACGAGGCCGTAGGCCGAGTCGGCTAAAATCAGACGATATTCCGCAAGATTGAGCAGGATAATTGTTTTATTATTCCACAAATTGATAACAAAATTGATTTCCAAGCTCGTAACATTTTTAAACCTTTCTGTCAACATTTTTTCACTTCACTTTTTCTTCCCACGTACGAAGCTACGTATATCGCCGGATATCCGTCACCTACGGATGACAGATATCGAGAGCATCATGACCATATTTGGATAGTGTTACAATTTGTTGAATAATAAGATCTAATATAAAACCTTTTAGTATATACTAAAACAGTGGATAGTGTTAAACGCGCGCGCAGATTGGCTTGTCAAACTCCGAATATCCTGTGCTATTTACCTCCGAGCAACTCAAGAGAAAATGGCGTCCCGTTTGCGGCCGTGCCAAGTGAAGAAATCATCCAAATTAATTTTTTGGTGTATATTATCTCACTGTTTTAGTATACACTAAAACAACTATTCACCTCAGTGTCGGTGGCTAGCCACCACCACTTCGATGAATAGTTGTTAAATATAACCTAGTACCATAACTCTATATTGTAGATGTTCCGATAACTAGCAGTCTCAGTAGCATAGCCATCTATCTTATTTATTCAATTTTAAATAACGTTTGAACACAAGCGTGTCTGTGTTATGACCTTCCGTGTTGGGGTAGTTCTTAACAAAACAACTAGCCAGGAAAAACCTGTTAGAATTTCTAATCGCGACTAATGAACATTCAAAGCTGGTATCAACGCCGGCCAGGAATAACATTACAGGACAAATTCGGCATCTAACGACAAAGATTTCATGATTGACAGCTCTTCATAGGTATATTTGTGATGTGTCAAAAAATCACCTTTAATACTTCTCCAGGCTTCATCCCTTTCAACCAGTAGTTACCGCTGACCAGTTTCTTTTCTCCACTAGCGTTGATCTCTAAACGGGATTCAGCAGGCCCTTCGGGAGTAGAGATTAGAATATCTGTGCAACAAACAGAAATGGTAGCGTGAATGTCATTATGGCCAGCTATAAGGCCTCTTATTCTTATCATTGGTAAGGATGTTTTTCTGGCAGTTTTTACAAGATCATATCATGCCACATGATTTTTTTACGTACATTTAAATAACTGGCCTGACTTTCACTTAGCCTGCGAGGAAGCGGCTTTCTATGGTGTGACCGCATTACCAACATGATGGTAACGTTCGATGATGATGTGATGTAGCGTTCACACTCATTTCTACAAACTGGTGACCTAATTATAAAAGATCATATTTAAAGGTTCCAGTGAACTACCTCGCTAGGTCAGTTGCATCAAATCAGTAACTACCTCTGACTGCATCTTTTCCTTCGTTCGCCCTAATCTCGGCGCACGACTCAGCTGGCAACTCGGGAACGGATCCTAGGAGAGCTAAAAATATAGAAAAAGCAAATAGCATTGTTATTTTAGCGCTTTTTCTCTCATAACATTAACCAAACATCACCATTGTTTAGCTCTCTTCACCAAAGCTGCGGGCTTTGTTAGCGGTCCTGGAAATGCAAATAGATTCTGAGCGCGTGTTTTTCATAGGATGCAAATGCCTCTGCTTCAAAATGATAGACATAAACACTCAAAGAATAACAATACCTCTTCCTTCTAATCGTTTAATATAGAACCGATCGCTGTCCGGAACAAAATCTTCAGGTCTGGCTTCCTTGGTGCGGTTGTTCAACTCACATATGCCTTGGCTGATGACGTAGTTAAAGCTTTGACATCTGGCGTCATGGTTACACTTCTCTACACACTTTAGCCAGTCTGCAGTTTTCTTGGTCATGAAGATATGTCCTTTTAACATCATGCCTCGGATGGAATATTCACTTCTGCATTGTTGAGCGTCCAGTTCCCAAGACATGTGACACATGACAAGAAACGTGTAGACCAGATACATACTTGCAGAGTAAGAAAACCACATCCTAGGTTCTGAATATTGAAGTTATATGGAGAGAAAAAGATCGAGTGTTGTATAAAACGTAATTCTTGCATCGTACATAAAAAAATTAACTGTCAGGGAAGCAAGCAGTGGCCTAACATAGGAAGCCACGCCCTCTTATAGCTAGGCTAAGTGTTAAAACAATCAGTGCCAAATTGTCAATCTTAGCTTCAAATCAAAGGAAACCAGTAAAATAATAATCGTGAATATGGTAATAGTCTTCTCGTGAAAAGTATTTCTCGAATTCTGAGTCTATGACCAAAACGATAAGGAACTGAAGAAGCTTAGAGAACCAAAGAAAATATATAGAAAAGTAGAATGAATTAAACAGAAAGCAAGTGCGGCGTCCGTTAAGCAACCTCAGTTAAGCTACAAAACTAGAGAGCGTCTGGTGAGGGATTTAATTGCACCAACGAAATCCCTAAAAGCTCTTACAACAAGTCAGCAATAGGGCATGCATTGTCAATAACATATGTAGTGGGGTTGGACTATGGTGATGTTTCAATTTTCCCTTACATTGTTTCCTTGATGTTAGGTCTCGAAAATATCATGTCA
>JAHPZR010006390.1:0-22831 GCA_019787425.1 Platygyra sinensis
GGGCTATACTTTTAAGGGTACTTGTTGACGTCATATCAGTTACCATGGCAACGCACAAGGTTCCACCAAAAAGCGTCCTCTAAATTTCAGTTTTTTGTAAATTATCCCCAGAAACTTAATTCGGTGATTCCTCACCCCACGCTGTTCATTTGTGTTGAAAGTTCCGACTAAGTGGCTTTACTTTTCAGGACAGTATAAAAACAAAATTTTATCTAGGTAGAATTAAATATATTTAAAGAAGAAAACGAGGTTTTTATGGCTTTACAGAAAATTCCAACTAGATAGTTTTCCCGAAACTTTTTACATCTGGAAATGCCAATCGTGGGGGTCGGGCAAATGGTGTGTGCGTGCATGCAAAAACTAACGATACCGGTCACGCGAGCACAACAAACTAGGCACTTGGTGTTGTCTTTCCGCAGAATTTTATTCCGGTTCGCGCGATTTTACGCCAGCATTAACTTCCGGGGTTGCTGATTTTTATAACGGATTTCAGCTGACGCGGTTGCGTGTGTTATTGCTTAGTTATGGCGTTAAAGCCCGTGTGCAAACGGCTCATGATAGTCGATGATAGTCGATGATAGTTGAGCGCGCGCTTCCGTTTGACCACCAACTATCATGCACTATCATTGACTATCATCAACTATCATTCAGTTTGAGCTTGTTCAAATTCTTCATGATAGTCGATGATAGTTTTTCTCGTTTGACCACGCGTACGATAGTCCATGATAGTTTTTCGGTCAGCTGTTTTGGTAATCACTGGCCCGATAGCGGTCAGAAAACATGCTGCCGCTCTCTTTCGTCGCGAAAAATTCATACTTTTACAAGTTTGTCTTACGAGAAGCCATTTAGTAATCACATTTTTACACGGAAAGAGCTCGGAACTTGCTGCTCTCGTGACTTTGCTTGCGCGACTGCCGGTGAACTATCGTCAACTATCACGAACTTCTTTGGCCGTTTGACCGCTTGAATGATAGTTGGTGATAGCTAGGGGAGAATTAACTATCATCAACTATCACGCGCCGTTTGACCAGGGCTTAAGTGAGATTGCGCGCGCGCGTGCACCTAAAACCCTTTCGAGCCTCCTCAATTAAACAATTAGACTACGAGCCCGAGTTTTCTACGAGCAGATAGTGAACGAGGCGCAGCCGAGTTGGACTATCGCTCCTAGAAAACGAGCGCGGAACTTCGTCTTATGCACCAGTCAAAGTAAACCATGATGAAATATTCTTACAAAAGCTCATTTAGATCAAAATTTACTTCCTACTTACAAGTCTTCACTAGATGCCGCCCTGCCATTAGCTTTCGATATTCTCTGTGTTATAGACTTGCAAGTATACTCCAAATGTCAAATTGAATAAATCTCTGGTGAATTCTGGACCTCAGTTGCAAACATCAGTTGAACGAGAGCGGGAGAGTGGAATAGGGCCTATTTTCCAGGTGTGCCATACAAGTGAATCCAGAAACCTGGCCAAATACAAGCAGTGCTTTTAATATTTTAATCTTACCTTCTGACGCTTCGGTGTTGATTTTTAATAATTCCACACTATAAATTTGTGTCTACAAGAGGTAGAATTTGTGATCCCCAGGGGTGAGAATTTGACTTATAATGGAGACCCAAGGGCGGGGAAATGACATTTAAAACCCTAAAAATGTTAAATTTCCCCTGGGTTGCGCCTGCCCCCCCCCCCCCCCCCCCCCATCCAGGGGCAAACCATTGATAGGTGCATAATGCTTTCTTTTTCTACCAACTTGTGTCTGGTCTCGCGCTTTTAGGATTTAGGAGTGCGCGCATTGACGGCTGTCACATTGATCATGATTGTGATGCAGTATGTTCCACGGGGGAAACATAAACAATGGCTAGTACCTCGAATCAACCGGGTCTGTGTACTGAGTCCAGTATTGAAAGAAATGTGGCTCATTTACTATACGTATTTGACAGAGAAAATCGTTGGAAACATTTTACCGGTGGCCAGGCACCTCTCTCCAGCTCCGTCGAGAGGGGAACGAAAAAACAAAGAACTAAACTAAAGAAAATTTATCTTAAGAGAGAAAGAACAATCGCCACCAGAAAGAATAGGGCTTACGCTGACTTAACGAGAATGTCTTTGTTATGCTCGTGCAATCAAGGCTGTTTGATGAGACCAGGTGCAATTGAAGCTCGACAAATTATACGGCAGCAACGAAACAAGCTATTCCAGAAAAGCTATATTGAACAGAACTATATTCTCTCGAAACTGATGGAAGTAAGGTTATGTCCCAGTGGCCTCAGGAGAATAAGGTACCACATCCCAGACTTGGGACAAGTCTGCAAGGGTGCCTTCGAAAGATGCTACGGACTGTCCGATGCCAAAATCAAGGTTCTGTTAAAAAAAATGGAAGCCGATGGCTTATCGATGGAGGGTGATCAGCGGGGCAAGCATGGAAATTATCCGAGAAAGATTGCCCCAGAGGCCAGAAAGGCCGTTGTTGATTTTATGCTTTCGCATAGCGCGACAGAATCACACTACAGAAGAGCGCGAACAAGGAAAAGATATTTTGATTCTCATATTTCAATGCACAATATGTGGACAGATTTTATTGCTAAGCACCCTGATTTTCAAACAAGCTTTGCCTGTGCCAACAGAAAAGGCCCTGGCATCAGTTACTCCAAATTTCGAGAGATTTTTATTGAAGACTTGAGTGATATAATAAGTTTTAGGAAGGCGCGCGTGGACACATGCCAACTTTGTGATCAGTACCAAAAGAAAATGAAGCAAGAGGCTGTTGACAGTAGACTCCAGCAATACGCCGAGGAACAAGAGGCACATTTGTTAGAGAGTGAAGTCAGATTTGCCTCGCTAAAATATGATGTGATTATTTTGGCAAAAACTCGGAATAGGGATGAAGCGGACTGACACATTTAGATTACCGCACTAATTTTGCAATGTATGCAATTTTTTGGTCTCACCTTCGATTTTAACATGTTTATATTCTGAAAATTTGACTGGCATAAAGTAGACTTACACTAGTCTTTGAATCAGCATTAGTGTTCTTTTTTTTCAGTGTCACTCCGCAATTAGTTTGTATTACCTAAAGACATTGACACTTGAATAAAGTTGATTGATGGATGGATAAATCATTGTAATCATCCAATTTTTAGGTTTAAACGATATTCGAGGTCGTGAATAACCAGCTGAGCCCTAGGCGTTAAAGCAGATAATGAGAGATTATGAGATGATTTTAAGTCAGCTCGGTTTTACTCGATACATTAGATTAAGTTTACATGGGCAGCTAAATACAGTGCAACTTAGAGCGAGTTCTATCATCCAAATAGCAAACAATAGTTGCGTGGGTCATGCGGGATACGTTTACAACTTTATTCAGTGTCACTATCTTCGTCAATAACTCTTAAAGACTGATAAAAATGAACGGCATTTTCGGCTAGATATTTTTGTGCCAACTTAACGCAAAAATCTTTAACGCTCTTTTTCACCGGCCGTGCTTCCTGACTAAACGGTGTAAGTAGTTCTGGCATAAGTTTAGTGACTTGTCTTTTTTTAATAAAGGAAACGCGTCTCGGCTGTGCCTTTGGGTCCATACGGAATCGCAAAAACACTGACTCTGGGTGATGTACTAGTTTCAGTTCTCCGTTTTCATTTACTAATTCGCCGTATCCAAAGTTAAGCCACGCGATGCCCCTGACTTCAAATTTTTCACCGTCTAAATCCTCGTTTCTGCTGATGTACTGCATCTTAAGGAAAGACTTGTAATCTTTGATCATGTTCAGTGTAACCCAATATGTTCGAACGTCTTTCAGATGACTTCGTTCCAGCACTATCGCCCACTGGCGCGGGAATTCAATGACCTCGTGGGTGTCGAAAAGGCGCTGTATAGATCCAAACCGTCGATCGCAAATAGAATACGAGTGGCCTTCAAGCAAAAATTTTAAATCGGCCCTCAAGAACTTTCCTTTCTTAACTAAGTCGTCCATGTAGAAGAACAGATAACACTCCTTAAAATGAGCCGGTGAGTTATCACACCATATTATGAGTTGATCATGGCATCCAAGTCGACTCTCCAGATCTGTTAATAAATAGTCCAAGAGTGATATCGCCTCATTTGGTCCAACTCCACCCGTTGTCTCGTCGTAAAGAAAACAATTAATAGTATCGTCGTTAGCGCAATAAATTCCAAGCAAGTTTGTTCGAAGCTTCTTGCTGTAGTACCAGTCCTGAGAACTGACCTTCGGTGTTGCCAAAGATTTATGGAAATCCATCTGCAAGGTTAGGGTTCTGGAAGACATTGCTCTGTTTGCTATTTGGATGATAGAACTCAGTCCTGGTTTGACTTTATAGACTCTCTCAGAGAAAACCGGGCTGACGTTTTGTCACCTTCAACCCGTTGAAGGAGGCTCACGTCATGTTTTTTTTTTTAAATGTTGCTTGCAACGCGCGCTGGAGACTTAAATAAAATGCACGCGTGTTGGCCAGAAACAAAACGACATGGCTATTGTATTTCCCACACGCTTTGACTCAGAACGTCAGTAGGTTAGCAGTAGAGCGCCGCATTGTTTTCAATTCTTATTATTGTTTTTTAAGTCTGTGAATAGTTTAGCCCCTTCTTGTATCAGTGATTTACTAACACAGTTTAGTATCAACCAACTACAGTAGTGGACTAATGCAAATCCTGCATTTTGATGGGCTACGCTACTGGGGGACTATACTCGGTTTTCACCAGTCATGTGTTCAAAACTAAAAATCGTAGCCATTCAAAGAATAAAGTCAAGAATCTTGGATACGATAGATGATTGATGCATAAACAACCTTGCCAAAAATCAGGTCTCTGCTGTTTTTCATTCGCGAGTTATTTGCAGAAGTGTGTCAGCCAAATTTATAGAGCGTTGTATAGAGACACTATGTTTGTGCCCTTCGGAGGGACACAAATATGGCGGCCGTAAAGTAACAGAAACATCTGTAACTGAGTTTTGCTATTGAAACGAACAGTTATTGCTCTAGAGATGCGATTCATTGAAATAAATGCTTCTTCTAGTGCAGGCACTGTTTAGTTAGCAAAAACTAAAGTGATAACTCTTCTTTTGACCTCTCGAGGCGCTATTGTCTACTCACGCAACGTAAAAGCTTTGAAATTCAAACGTGCTCTATTACCATTTAGGAGAACCCTGTCGAATTAAAAGATTGTGAAATGTCAAGTTCCTCTAGGGTTTTTTATCTGATGAAACTAAAGCCTCAGAAGGAAGGGTAATGTTTAATTTTGGAATATGATTACGTCACATGAAAACCAAGAATTAGTAATAGACCTCGAGTAGCAATCGAGCGTGACGCTTTCTTTCGTTTTATTCCCAAATACAGATTTCTTCCACTTGCATTTGCTAACTTTATTGCTGCAAACGTTCCGTAGGGCAATCTCGTCGTGGAAACTGTCTCCTGCACGAACGGTTGAGTTCAGTTACTTTGGCCTGCGACTTGATGGTCGTTCAAGTTTGTTTCTGACTTCTTCCCACATGAGCTTCCCAGTTCTAAAATCACTTAACTTGGTAATGACCAGGTCGGTCTTTGGCAGGCGATAACGTTTCACCGAGGCCCGGGGGGGTACTCCCTTATAAGGGCTTAATAGGGACGTGCGGCCAGCCAGGGTATGTTTTTCGGGATTTTTGTCTTAAACAGGGTATCGAATTTGTCATGTTTTGTCTTAATCAGGGTATCGATTTATCAATTTTTGTCTTAAATGGGATATCTTTTCTTGGACGATAAACAGCAAAATTTTTACTTGTAAGCTCTTGTAAATTAATATTGACTTCCGTTGAATTTAGCATTGATACCAGGCACATTAAATTTCCATTGATTACACAACAAGAAAGCCACACAATTTGTAACCGCAACTTTTAATCCTATGTCTTAAACAGGGTATCAAAACTCAGAATTCTGTCTTAAACAGGGTAGGAAAATCAGCGATATTTGTCTTAAACAGGGTCAGGGTATGAGGGGCCGGGCCGCACATCCCCACCCAAGAATATATCAAGTACCCCCCGGGCACCGAGGGCAGTTTTATGGGGGTACAGAGCCAAGTTCTACCTGCCATGGCCTCTGCGCACTCTATCGAAAAGCCATACCTGTGTTGGGGTTAGCTAGGGTTTCTGACTTTGTCGCATACAACTATTTCTTAGCTTTAAATACTGCTCACTTTTTTTTTCAATTTGGAGTGAAAAATCAACTCTCAGAGGCCAGACTGTAAATGGCCGTTGCCTAAATTTTCTTTCTTCCCCTCCTACCAACCCCCAATGCAACCCACCCCCACTAACTTCAGGGTGAAGAAACAAAGCACACTCCACTGACTAACGCCAACACAGTTGTTTACTGCCAAGTAAAAATGAACAGGAACCACATTCATTCATTTCATTTCATACTAAAACATTATCTTATATATCTGTCCTGAGTTAAAAAAACAAAAATACTCGCAAATCTACATACTACGTGCTTTAATCGGGCAAAGCACTAGTGCGTTCAAGTTCTGTGCGTCCAGATTGTGAGCATTTGCCAGCGTGGTGAAATTTCATTTTGATACGACAATATAGCATAGGGTTTCTTTCACATCAGTATTGCATCCTTTATTGCATGTTTATAGTTTGGTCATTTCTCATTATTGTAATTATTATAGTTAAAAATTCTTAAATTATCATAATTACTTCTGTATATCTGTCCAAGGTTACAAATTAATATCACCCCCCCCCCCCTCCAAGTTACCCCTTTTATTTTAGCCAATCATGGTTTCCGTTAGAACTGAAAAACTTGGCTACATCACTGCATCCAATCGCAGATTATTAGGGCAGGCATAGTGTCCAAACAGGGTTAATTGCTATGGCCGAATGCCTACACTTTGCAGGTATGTTCTTTCCAAATAAGACAGATATACAAGTAAATCAATCAACTAATTAACTAGTAAGTAAAATGACATAATCAAACTGATCAATTATTAATTAAAAATAATTAGTAAAATACAAAAAAACAAAAAAAAACAAAAGTAGAACAATCAAACGGACCCACAGGTTCATTGAATAGGACTGAGATGGAGCGGTATCTGTGGTAGCATTATAACCAAAGTCATATTCAATCTGGCTGCCTTCCACAAAAGAACCTTCGTCAGTTTCTGTTATCCCAATCCCGTGATCTGCACGGTTACAATCACTTCCTCCTCCACCAATCATCATCACTGATCCATCATATTGCCAGTCACACCAGAACCGATCTTGTTGGGGCCTTGGATGTTTCCACCACCGGTACACTCAGCCTGTTGAAACCCGTCTGTTGACTTGTACTGACCGCCATATTGAACCGTGCATCTTCCCAGGCACCGGTTCATGGCCCACACTTTGCCATTTCTAAAGTCGCCATAACTTATGATTTTTGATCGGAATGTTTGTCCAGCCAAGCAGTTACCTGTGGTCTGCAACAAAGGACTGTGACTGGGGTCATCACTGCGCGTGATCTTAAACTCTTTACCGCTGACCAACCAAAATGCGGGTGAGATCATGTCAGCGTTATTCGACGGATCTGCTCCTATTCCCATGGCAACTTGCTGGTCATACCACCAGAAAACCGGTGTCATTCATCCAATTTTTATCATCACTGTTTGAGAATCGGGCCACCAGAGTCCATCCTTTGTCATCATCTGTCATGTGACAGTACAGCTAATGAGGAAGGACTGAATTTTGTATTTGTTACACATTTTTGGTGGAGGTGGGTCATAAACTATTATAACATAGCGCGCGCGCTAGTCCTATCTAAATCCTATTGAGCCATCATGAACAAAATCTTTATGTACGCACGCCCGTGCTCAATAAAATGACGTGTGCAATGACGTGTGCAGTTTCATTTCAGCTGCAAATTTCCGTCGCGTTTAGTGCAAGTTCCTTTCCTTTGTTTAATTAAGTTTCGGCAGCGTGAAGATTATTCTGAACAATCCTAACCCTACTTCGAGCCTTTGACTTTTGCCTGGCAAAGATGTTTACTTCGACGTGAGTATTTTGACTTTGCTTGTCTATATTTTCATTGATTATTTGTACTTTGTTCGGCTACGTTTTCATTAAGCTTGATGACCTTAATTCGAAGAAGCGAATTTTTCATTGACAATTTTAGAGACCAGGTTAAGCGTTTACGTTCAGCTGTTGCTTAACTGATTGTGGCGTGTTAGGATAATAAAGACCTTAGTTTTACTCCACTGTGAATCTTGAGAACTAGCTGTAGTCAATCAAAAATAAAACATGTCAGTTAAGCGCTCAAGTTCAGTGTCGCCATGTTCTGCAAGCGGTTTTTTTTTTTAACCACGCGGCCTGGGGCCGACGCGCGGTTCTAGTTTTACATGGGGTTTATATTTTTTAACCGCGTGGCCTGGGGCCGAGGCGCGGTTCTAGTTTTACACGGGGTTTATTTTTTATTTTTTTTTAAACCGCGCACCCGTAGGTTGGGCGATTTCTTGCTCTGCTTTCGGTTTATTTTTTTTCTTTTAGTTTTCTCGGTGAGCAGACCCAAACTCCGACTCACTCGGCCAATTGTTGTCACCGGATGATGTCATCATCGGCCAATTACAGGCCATTTCTCAGCTCTTTTCGTCATGTCCCCCCTCAGGAGCATTTTGTCAAGTTAACAAATTAACTATTCAGACAGAACATGGCCGTCTGTGAGAAATGTTTATTTGGTCAAAATTGGGCCAAACTCCGTTGGAGATACACATCAGAACATTTGCAAGGATAAAGAATGTAACTTAGGACCAGTTGCTGGCTACTAAGGCTGAAATTGTCCAGAGTTAAGCTGTATTTTCGTTTTGCGTGCGAAACAGAAGATTTTGTAATCTGGAATTTTTGTTTCTGTTCACTTCCGAAGTGGATACTCAATGCGCTATAAAGGTATTACGTCTGGCTATGAAACACGCTGACGGTGATAAATGTAAGATCGTGTTTACTTCGCTAGAGGCAATGATGGAATTTTCTGGGGAAAAAAGTTAAGCCTTAGCCTTAGCGCTCGTGAAAAAACCCTTTTAACATAAGTAAATTGAAAGGTCAAGGTATTTTTTCCTTAGACATAAACAAAATTCTCCGATTACAAGTCACGCTAGACCCGCCTCACGCAAAGAATGTTTCCATATCTCAAACCGCCCTCTCCCTATTCACGTACACTCGCATGAAATTTCTAAGTTTCTTGACACAGAGACTTAGTTTCTGCTAAACAAATGTTGTCAAAGTGCAAATCTGTTCAATTTTATAGGAAAAAAAATATTTCGTTGTGACGAGGGGGATTTGAACCCGGCGCGCTAACACGGCAGTCTTCTACCCTAACCACTAGACCACCGAGGAAACGCTGCCCACAAAAGTTTTAATTTAAGTACCATATCGGAAACCCGAACGCTATAAAGAAGCTAACCATTAACCCCTTGCATTAACCCTAACTCTAATCAGTATTTTCAGTGGTTAGGCCTATAATCAGTATTTACATTGTGTACGCATCACAAGGTATCCAAGGGCGGTTTGAGATATGGAAACAAGTCCTAACCATCTTTAAATTGTTTCCGGGTAATGTTTTCTCGCAAAACGTTGTTGCTAAATATTACGTAATATTTTTGTGAGCGCAAAAGAGTTTAAAAAGCGCGGCTTAATTTTTTTTTTAAATTCTTGTTTTTTTTAGTTTTGTCGGTGACCAGACGCAGACCTCTGCTCGGCCAAGTCTTGGTCGGGACTTTGAATCACGCAACCTGTAATGTTTACTCGCCAAAAACGAAAATGTTACACATATTGTGTTCTTAATTGTGTGTGAAATATATTTTCTTTTAGTTTTATCGAAGCGTTCGATTCGAAGCAAAAGAACGTGTCAGAACGTGCCAGAACGTGCAAGGATTACGTCATTGGTAGGGAAATAACCACCGTACTAAAAATAGCCGTGGACAGCGTAACTCTTGAATTATGTGACTCGCGTGACTCGCTAGCTTCCTACTCGTAAAGAAAACCGACATAATTTAATCGCGACTGTGAAGAGAAAAAGCTGTTGTTTATAGCCTTGGTGTCAAATTGGTCGTACCATCATACGCAAACATATCTTAGAAAAAGTTCCTGATTAAGACCATTACGTCATCGAAGATTTCGCAACATTTACGCCGTATGATGTGAAGTATATGAAATAATTCATATTTGAATCGAACTGCGGTTGTAGATGCATGTAAAGAATGATCATCGCAGTTTATTTTCCAAAACAAGGAATTGGAAAGAAGAAGCCTGAAAAAAATCAGGGCTTCAACGTGGCTTCATAGCTCAGTTGGTAGAGCATCGCACCGGTATCGCGGAGGTCACGGGTTCGAATCCCGTTAAAGCCCTGATTTTTTTCAGGCTTCTTCTTTCCAATTCCTTAAATTGGAAAATTAACTGCGATGATCATTCTTTACATGCATTTACGCCTTATGGTGCAATCGGCTACAGGGAGTAAACAGTTCATGGGGTTTAGTCGTTGTCAGTTGTGCTACAGATTGATCAGTTGATTGCGTGTCTATAATCATCAGTGAATAAACAAGGACTGCTTTTAGACAAGGAACGTAAAGGTAGATGTTCGGGTGATTATTTTGTCTTTACTGTGTGTGAAATACATTTTTCTGGCTTTATCGAAGCGTTGGATTTGAAGGGAATATTACGTACGCTAACTAGTGAGACAATCTCAGATAGTGCAGAGTATTATGCAGGATTGTCAATAATTTTTGAGTCAACCGCTGCCTATTTGTAACCTGTTAGGTGAAAGCTCAAAAATAACTTACAATTACTGTTTGTCAAGACGATTTTAAATTTTACTCAAGTGTTTTTCGTTGAATTTCGTTCATTTTAAGTTCATTAATACGTTAAACTAGCAAACGTGATCATTTAATTTTTGAACGTCAACATTTGTAACTTGATACTTTGGTTTTCCTCGCAAAGTTTGTACCATGATACCCTTGTTTTCTCAAAAAAACATACAAATGAAGATATTCTCGCTCATTTTGTGCTAGAGAAAGATGAAATAATGTATTGACTTATGAAAAAAAAGATGGAAGAGGAATGATTTTGTTTCATTCAAGAGGCAAATTTTCATATCATCGATAAACAATTACTAATTCAATTATCAAATGGTCACCTCGTGTCTCGGAATAGCACGTTCTTATTACGTTACCACTGTTGGTTTTAACAATAAACCACTTCAAAATACACAATGTTATCGATGTCGATTAATACAACCGAGAAGCGTTTTAAGTTGACCGATATTATATCCTACATCGGTGAATGAGTCCGCTCAAAGACTGACTAAATTTATTTGCGGTTTCCGTAAGTCCCACAGTGTCGACAGCAATATTTGAGGAGTTTCTTTTGTCATGACATTAGTAATTTTAATGCCGCTAACTCGGAAATGTTTTGGGTGAACACATTTGTGAACTTTTTGTTCTCTTTCATAGGGGATAAAATAACCAAGCGGCTGAGGAGATCTATTCGTTTACCTCTTTAGAGGTTAGCAAGCACGAAATAGTTTGAAAACAGCACACGACGGTTTTGAACCGAGATAGGGATGATTCCAAAAGATATCCTGTCACAGAAGCGTTCTTTGCACTGAAAGGGAGAACTGATATTACTTGAAGTTATAACAGCTATCGCCCATTAAGACGAGAGTGTGGTATCACACACATGAATCTGAACTCGAGAACGGATTGTATCATGCTAACAATGATAGAGGGCATGCGTCTTACAAGTTGTGTTCTAACATAAGGAAAAGCACTTAACGTTCGTGTATAATTGTGTACGTAAAATGTATTGTTTAATTTGCCTAACATATAGTTAACACAATGCTAATCAATCTGCGCATGCGCTTCGAGTAAATTGCTTTTGTTCTTAAGAGATAGTACCACTAGGATAACAAGAGAATATTGGTACCATATGCAGTTTTGTGATGTTATACATGATGTAATTTAACTGTAGTACGTTATACAAAACAAGGTGAATTAATTAATTGGAATTAATTAATTAAACAAACATCAAAGTTTACACCTTATTGCCATAGTGCCTTATCGACGTCAACCCCCAAACCATCCCAATAGTGCACTCTGCACTAAAAAAGGTATTACGTCAGCCACATAATGCGCTGATGTTGCAGGTTTCACTTTCGCTACGTGACAAATAACATCCTGCTTACTTTTCAAGTTTATTCCGCTACAAGTATCGGTCATCAATTTATTTGCACATTTGCGAATATTTCTTGTGCGATTAGGCAATTCAAGTGAATTCTTGGGCTTTTTGCTGAGGTAAACAAGAACTTGCCAGAACTTGCAGGGGGAAAACCCTAAGAGTTATAAAATTAGCCGTAATAAGACATCCTAATCCACTTGGTGGTTTTAGCTTTCATCGGAGTTCGGAGTTATAAGCACACCATCTATTGTTCGACGAAGTTAGTCTTCCCTTATGTCTTTTCCTTTGTATTTTGCATTGTTCGGACTTGGACACTGTGAGTAACCGTGATTTTTTAAAGTGCGGTTACAACCGCGCCGCGGTTCTTGTTTTTTTTAGTTTTGTCGGTGACCAGACCAAGACCTCCGCTCGGCCAAGTCTTGGTCGGGACTTTGAATCACGCAACCTGTAATGTAATGTTCACTCGCTAAAAGCTTTTGAAACATTAATACACGAAAATGTTACACATATTGTTTTCTTTATTGTGTCTGAAATATATTTTCTTTTGGTTTTATGGCAGCGTTCGATTCGAAGCAAAAGAACGTGTCAGAACTTGCAAGGATTACGTCATTGGTAAGGAAATAACCACCCTACTAAAAATAGCCGTGGACAGCTGAACTCTTGAATTATGTTTCTCGCGTGACTATTTTACCAGCTCCTTACTCGTAAAGAAAACGATTAAATTTAATCGTGATTTTGAAGAGAGAAAGCTGTTCTTTATAGCCGTGGTGTCGAATTATTCGTACCGTTCATGCCCCGACATATCCTAGAAAAAGTTCCAGATTAAGACCATTACATCATCAAAGATTTCACATTATGGTGCAATCGATTTCAAGGGATATCCAAGTGATCATGTAATACGAGGCTTAGACAGTTCGTGTATAGTTGTTGTTGTTGTTGTCAGTTGTTGTGCTACAGATTGATCAGTTGATTGCGTGTCTATAGTCATCAGTGAATCAACAAGGACTGCTTGCAGACAAGAAACGTCAAGGTAGATGTTCGGGTGATTATTTTGTCTTTACTGTGTGTGAAATACATTTCAGTTTCTGGCTTTATCGAAGCGTTGGATTCGAAGGGAATATTACGTACGGTAAAAAAGGTATTACGTCAGCCAGATAATATGCGCTGTGGTTGTAGGTTTCACTTTCGCTGCGTGACAAATAATATCCTGCTTACTTTGCAAGTTTATTTCACCAAAAGTATTGGTCATTAAATTATTTGAACAACTCGGGTGAATTAAGGCCTGGGTCAAAAATTGTTGCGATAATTGGGACGATTTTTAAGTGATCATGTTTTCCATCGTAATAGCAGGGCTTAACACGCTCAATTGTGTCAAACGAAGCAACTTAACCATTTTTTCTTTGAAACCACAGGGTCACGTGATTGACCACGCCCTAAAATGCGAAAAAAACTATCACTTGGATTCCCACTATCTTTGACTCTGACTAGGTGTAAAGGAATCCGATTGGAATGGCATTGAACGTAAAACTGATCCATTGCTATTTGCTGTTTTCTGCTAGTGCCAGTCCTTCCCCAAGCTTAAATTGTAACACTAAGAACATATGAAATCATTTTGCCTCATTCCAGGCAGTTTTTCAAAGTAAGTATTATCGGTCATTATTCAGATGAAAAGTTGGTTCAGTAGCTTATTGCTAAATAGTGGGAATTTCGAATCAAAGCATTTTTTGGAAAGTTGGGCGTGGTTAGTCACGTGACAGACATATGTAATATATTCTAACTCAATTTTGCAGGGCTTATGCTTACAATTGACCTTAAATTGTCATCTTGGAGATAGTTTTCATTTCTCTCATTTTAGACCACCCCCTTAAAATGTACAGAGACCCAGGCCTTAATTCACTTGAGAATTTCGAATGTTCCTTGTGGGATTTAGCCAATTCAAGTGAATTCTCGGACTCATCGAAGTGAGTGAAGAGAAGTATTAAGTATTTAATTTGCTGAGGTAAACAAAACTTGTCAGAACTTGCAAGGGGAAAATCCTGAGACCGAAAGGCAGCGAGAGTCACTTTCCTCGTAATGAAATTCTGTTGTTACGTAACAATAGATGCCGGCGGTAACTATGTCACGTTTCACGAGATTGCTTATGGTGCAATCGGCTACAAGGGGTAAACAGCTTGTGTGTAGTCGTTGTCAGTTGTTGTGCTACAGATTGATCAATTGATTGCGTGTCTATAGTCATCAGTGAATCAGCAAGGACTGCCTGCAAACAAGAAACGTGAAGGTATATGTTCGGGTGATTATTTTTTCTTTACTGTGTGTGAAATACATTTTTCTGGCTTTATTGAAGCGTTGGATTCGAAAGGAACATTTCGTACGCTAAAAAAGATATTACGTCAGCCACATAATGCGCTGATATTGCAGGTTTCACTTTCGCTTAGTGACAAATAATATCCTGCTTACTTTGTAAGTTGATTTCACCAGAAGTATTGGTTATTAATTTATTTGAACATTTGCGAATATTCCTTTTGGGATTAGGCAATTCAAGTGAATTCTTAGGCTTATCGTAGTTAGTGAAGAGATTCGAAGGAAAATTTAGTATTTGCTGAGGTAGACAAGAACTTGCCAGAACTTGCAGGGGGAAAACCCTGAGCGTTCTAAAATTAGCCGTGGAAAGCGTAAACCTCGGATTGTGCAACTACCTTGACTACTTTGCTTGTCCTTTACTCATAGCACAAAAAAATATATATTTTGACTTTTAAGGAAGAAAGCTGTTTATCAATAGGGTTATTAATAGCGTGATACTCGTTTCCTTTTCTATCATTCATGGGCATGTCCCAAGCGAGACCATTACGTAATCATAGATTTCACAACTGCTAAGAGCGATGTTGCAATAACACAGTTTGTGTAACAGTAAATGACGGCGGTAACTATGTCACGTTTCACGAGCTGAACGTTTGCATAAAGATTAAATGTCACGTTTCACAAGCTGAACGTTCGCAGAATAATTCCTCACAACGAGAACTTAGGCCGCCTGTGCCACACATAGTGCTAAGACTGAAACAAGTTAATTTTAAAGCGCGGTTACACGATTTACAAAATCGTCTTGTTTTTTTTAGTTTTGTCGGTGACCAGACCAAGACCTCCGCTCGGCCAAGTCTTGGTCGGGACATTAAATCACGTTATGTTTACTCGCCAAAAGCTTTTGAAACATTTAAATACACGAATATGTTACACATATTTTTTTCTTTATTGTATCTGAAATGTATTTTCTTTTGCTTTTCTCAAAGCGTTCTATTCGAAGCAAAAAACGTGTCAGAACGTGCAAGGATTACGTAGGGAAATAAACACCGTACTAAAAATAGCCGTGGACAGCGTAACTCTTGAATTATGTGGCGCGCGTGACTATTTTGCTAGCTCCTTACTCGTAAAGAAAACCGATTAAATTTACATGTAATGGTGACTTTCAAGAGAGAGAGCTGTTGTCTATAGCCTTGGTATCGAATTGTTCGTATCGTTCATGCCCAGCAATATCCTAGAAAAAGTTCCAGATTAAGACCATTACATCATCGAAGATTTCACACGATGGTGCAATCGATTTCAAGGGATATTTGAGTGATTATACAATAAGAGGCTTAGACAGTTCGTGTGTAGTTGTTGTTGTCAGTTAGTGTGCTACAGATTAATCAGTTGATTGCATGTCTATAGTCATCAGTAAATCAACAGGGACTGCTTGCAGACAAGAAAAGTGAAGGTAGATGTTCAAGAGATTTTTTTTTTTTTACTGTGTGAAATACATTTTTCTGACTTTATCAAAGCGTTGGATTCGAAGGGAATATTACGTACACTAAACTAGTGTGACAATCTCAGTGTTATGCCGGACTGTAAGTACATTTTGAGTCATCAGCTGCCTGTATGTAACTTGTTAGTTCAAGGCCCAAAAAATAACTTACAATTACTGTTTGTCAAGAAGGTTTTAAATTTTGTGGTGTTTTACGTTGAATTTCGTTTATTTTTAATTCATTGATACTTTAAACTAGCAAAAGTGATAATTTTAAAAGAACGTGTCAGAACGTGCAAGGATTACGTCATTGGTAGGGAAATAACCACCCTACTAAAAATAGCCGTGGACAGCGTAACTCTTGAATTATGTTGCTCGCGTGACTATTTCGCCAGCTCCTTACTCGTAAAGAAAACCGATTAAATTTAATCGTGATTTTGAAGAGACAAAGCTGTTGTTTATAGCCGTGGTGTCGAATTGTTCGTATCGTTCATGCTGAGACATATCCTTGAAAAAGTTCCAGATTAAAACCATTACGTCATCGAAGATTTCACATAATGGTGAAATCGATTTCAAGGGATATTTGAGTGATTATACAATAAGAGGCTTAGACAGTTCGTGTGTAGTTGTTGTTGTCAGTTAGTGTGCTACAGATTGATCAGTTGATTGTGTGTCTATAGTCATCACTGAATCAACAAGGACTGCTTGCGGACAAGAAACGTGAAGGTAGATGTTCGAGAGATTATATATTTAACAAATTGACGTCAGATTTTTATGCGTCTGTCCTGTTATTGATCATGAATTTCGTCATCACATTGTCAAAGTAGCTGTGGATCCACGAGGCGATAGCCGAGTGGATCCGCAGACTACTTTGACAATGTTATGACGAAATTCATTGTCAAAAATAGGACAGACGCATTAAAAACTGACATCAATTTGTTTTTTACAGTAACAAATTGTCGAACTGCCCGCTCTCGCTCGCTGACGCGTCGCATGAATTTCAAATTCATGTGTCTGTCCGCATATGGACAATAAAATTTAACCAATGAGCGCGCGTGAATTTCTGCAGTTATCGTAAAATTTGTCTTTACTGCGTGTGAAATACATTTTTCTGGCTTAATCAAAGCGTTGGATTCGAAGGGAATATGACATACGCTAACTAGTGAGACAGTCTCAGATAGTCCAGAGTGTTATGCAGGACTGTTAGTTCATTTTGAGTCGTCTCCGATCCTGCCTGTATTTAATTTCATTAATACATTGAACCAGCAAACGTGATAATTTAATTTTTTTGTAACTTGATACTTTCGTTTTTCTCGCAAAGTTTGTAACATGATGCCCTTGTCTTCTCAAAGACATACAAAGGAAGATATGCCGGCTCGCTTTTTTTTTCTTGCTGGGGAAAAATGAAATAATGTCATTAACTTTTGACAAAAATGGAAGAGGAATGATTGTGTTTCTTTTAAGAGGCAAATTTTCATATCATCGGAAAACAATTACTAATTTAATTATCAAATAGTCACGTCGTGTCTCGGAATAGCACGTTCTTATTATGTTGCCACCGTTGGTTTTAACAATAAACCAGTTCAAAATACACTATGTTATCGATGTCGATTACTACAACCGAGAAGCGTTTTAAGTTGACCGATATTATATCCTACATCGGTGAATGAGTCCCCTCAAAGACTGACTAAATTTATTTGCGGTTTCCGTAAGTGCCAGAGTGTCTGCAGCAATATTTGAGAAGTTTATTTTGTCACGACATTACTAATTTTAATGCCACTAGCTCGGAAATGTTTGGGGTGAATACATTTGTGGACTTCTTGTTCTTTTTCATAGGGGAGAAAATAAACAAGCAGCTGAGGAGATCAATCCGTTCAAACACGAAATACTTTGAAAACAGCACACAACATTTTTAACCGAGTTAGAGATGAGTCGAAACGATACGCTGTCACAAAAGCATTCTTTGCACTAAAAGGGAGAACTGATATTACCTGAAATATAACCGCTAAGTTGAGAGTGTGGTATCGTACGCATGAATCTGAACTCGAGAAAGGATTGTATCATGGTGACAATGCTATAACGCATGCGTCTTACATGTTGTATTCTACCACAAGGAAAAGCACTTAACGTTCGAGTGTAATTGTGTATAAAATGTATCGTTTACCTAACATATAGTTAACACTAAAGCTAATCAATCTGTGCATGCGCTTAGCACAAATTGGTTTTGTTCTTAAGAGAATAGCACCACTAGGATGAGAAGAGAATATTGGAACCATATATAGTTCTGTGATGTTATTTGAGTAGTAATGTAAGTGTAGTGCGCTTTACTTAGCAATCAAAGGTACCTACAAGGCTAATTAATTAATTGGAATTAATTAATTAAACAAACATTAAAGTTTACACCGTATGGCGTTAGTACGTTACTCCCTTAGCGAACAGCAGCCCCCTAAACCATCCCAATAGTGCACTCTGCACTCAAAAGGTATTACATCAGCCACATAATGCGCTGATGTTGCAGGTTTCACTTTCGCTACGTGATAATATCCTGCTTACTTTGCAAGTTTATTTCGCCAGAAGTATTGGTCATTAGTTTATTTAAACATTTCCAAATATTTCTTGTGGGAGTAGGCAATTCAAGTGAATTCTTGGGCTCATCGAAGTGAGTGAAGTGATTTGGATGAAAATTTAGTATTTCCCGAGGTAAACAAGAACTTGCCAGAACTTGCAGGAGAAAAACCCTAAGCGTTCTAAAATTAACCGTGGATAGCGTAAAGTTCGGATTGTGCAACTACCTTGACTACTTTGCTTGTCCTTTACTCATAGCACGAAAGATATATTTGACTTTGAAGGAAGAAAGCTATTTATCAATAGTGTTATTAATAGCATGATACTCGTTTCCTGTTCTATCATTTATGGAAATCTCCAAAGCGAGTTTTATAGATTAAGACCATTACGTAATCGCAGATTTCACAACTTCTAAGAGTGATGGTGCAATAACACAGTTTGTGTAACAGTAGATGACGGCGGTAACTATGTCACGTTTCACGAGCTGAACGTTCACATGAAGATTAAATGTCACGTTTCACAAGCTGAACGTTCGCATAATAATTCCTCACAACGAGAACTTAGGCCGCCTGTGCCACTCATAGTGCTAAGACTGAAACAAGTTAATTTTGAAGCACGGTTACACGATTTAAAAAATCGTCTTGTTTTTTTTTAGTTTTGTCGGTGAGCAGACCCAAACTCCCACTTGGATGATGTCATCATCAGCCAATTACAGGCCATTTCTTAACTCTTTTCGTCATATCCCCCCTCAGGAGCATTTTGTCAAGTTACCAAATTAAGAGTGACTTTCTGAGAATGTCGAGAATCGGAAGACACCGGCGAAAAATCGATTTTTCTTTTATTTCGCCAAAACATACCTTTGGGTGAACTTATTCAAGGAAAAATAGTTTAAAGTTCCAACGATTTATTTTGCGGCCAAAATTTAAGAAAGTTCGAAATTTGCATATAATGGCGGTTTTCGCAACTTAAAATCTTCAAATTTCACGCTTCTTTACGAAAACATCAGGGGCGTAAAAAAAATCCTATGAAAACGAAACTTGGCACAATTGTTATTTCATTCTTATACTTTAAAATGGTGTAGTAAGTTTCTTGAAGTTTTGTTTACAGCTTTTTAACGAAGGGTATTTGTGCAGCCGCCATTTGTGTCACTTGGCAAGGAACAAATAAGGGCCAACTTCGACTAGGATAAATGGCCACTGGTATATATCATTTGGTCAAAATATTTATATTTTAGGAAACCTTGGTTATTGGTTTTTTCACCAGAAAAGTTATAGCTCTGGGAATTAAAATGTTCCCCGTCAGTAAAATAAAATGTTACAGCATGTAAGCGAGTTCAACTTTATCCAAATCACGAGGTTGCTCTTTGGAAGTCAACGGTTTAAAACAGGAAACAACGACTCACCGTCATTTACGCTCCTTCTGCCGCTATAGAAATTATTTTAACTTCCCAGTGTCCTTTTGAGTTGTTCTTAAAATATTTCCAGTAACACAGCGAGCATAAACGGCCATAAAATTCGACAAGGTCGACAATGTTTACATTTGCTGTCGCACACGCAGGTGTGGATCTTTTCATCATATTGCTTAGTCGAGAGTCCTTTAAAAATATGAGAATGCACACTTCGAAAGGAAGCAAATAGATAGATGGCCTTTATTTTGAAACGATAAGTATTAAAGCTACATGAGCTTGTGGGGTCGTTTTCAATTAACTAATTACTAGTCAGTCTCTCATATCTGTATAGTTCATGTCCACTTATGGGTAAATAACCCAGTCCCCGTGCACTGAATAAACAAGTCGAATGACCTTTGCGGTGTGAGAGGTCACATGTTAATGCCGTTATGTTACTTTCTCCCGGTTTCACATTACAAGGGTAACGCCGTATTTCACAAGGTAAAACTAGGGAGACAATCTCAGATAGTGCAGAGTGTTATGCTGGACTGTAAGTACATTTTGAGTCATCAGCTGCCTGTATGTAACTTGTTAGTTCAAGGCCCAAAAATAACTTACAATTACTGTTTGACAAGAAGGTTTTAAATTTTACTGTGGTGTTTCACGTTGAATTTCGTTTATTTTTAATTCATTGATACGTTGAACTAGCAAACGTGATAATTTTATTTTTTCAACGCCAACATTTGTAACTTGATACTTTTGTTTTCCTCGCAAAGTTTGTAACATGATACCCTTGTTTTCCCAAAAACATACAAAGGAAAATATGCTGGCTCTTTTCCTGCTGGAGAAAAATGAACTAATGTTATTAACTTATGAAGAAAATGGAAGAGGAATGATTTTGTTTCATTCAAGAGGCAAATTTTCATATCATCCATAAACAGTTACTAATTTAATTATCAAATAGTCACGTAGTGTCTCGGAATAGCACGTTCTTATTAGGTTGCCACCGTCGGTACCGTGTTAACAATAAACTAGTTCAAAATACACAATGATATCGATTGAGACAACCGAGAAGCGTTTTAACTTTACCTTTATATCTTACATCGGTGAATGAGTCCCCTCAAAGACTAATTTGATTTCCGGTTTCCGTAAGTGCCACAGTGTCTGCAGCAATATTTGAGAAGTTTCTTTTGTCACGACATTACTACCGGGTACTTTTAATGTCGCTAACTCGGAAATGTTTAGGGTGAATACCTTTGTGAACTTCTTGTTCTCTTTCATGGGGGGGGGAGAGAGAAAATAAACAGGCGGCTGAGAAGATCCCTTTTTAAAGCTTAGCAAACACGAAATAGTTTGAAAATAGCACGCGACATTTTTTAACCGAGCTAGGGATGATTCCAAACGATACGCTGTCACAAAAGCGTTCTCTGCACTAAAAAGGAAAACTGACATTACCTGAAATATAACTGCTATCGCCAGTTAAGAGGAGTGTGGTATCGCACGCATGAACGCTGAACTCGAGAACGGATTGTATCATGCTGACAGTGCTAGGGCGCATGCGTCTTACATGATGTGTTCTACCACAAGGAAAAGCACTTAACGTTCAAGTGTAATAGTGTATGAAATGTATCGTTACTTGACATATAGTTAACACTAACGCTAATCAATCTGCGAATGCGCTTCGAGCAAATTGCTTTTGTTCTTAAGAGTGGAATAGTACCACAAGGATAACAAGAGAATATTGGAACCACATATAGTTTTATAATGTTACGAAGGAAGTAATGTAAGTATGGTACGTTTTACGTAGCAATCAAAGCTACTTACCCCAACCACTCAAAACAAGGCTAATTAATTAATTCAAATTAATTGAAATTAATTAATTAAACAAACATTAAAGTTTACACCTCCTTGCCTTAGTGGCTTAGTGCCATAGTGCGTTTGCGGCGTCAACCCCCAAACCATCCCAATAGTGCACTCTGCACTAAAAAGGGTAAAAGTCTGCATGCGAGCCAACTGTGGCCCACCAGGCCGGAGCTTATCCCGGTTTCTGTAGCATGAAGCGACTGGGAGTATTTCTACTCTCCTCTGGATGGGTTGCTAGTCCATCGCAGAGTTACCCCAGGCATTAAATTCGCCGGTATCATTTATACACCTGAGTGGAGAGAGGCACCCCGAGAGTACTCATTTCACATGGCATTTGGTTTTATTCAAAATGGTCTCAAATATATTTTATTTAGGAAGCAAAAACAACAAATGAGTAAATCATGAAATTAAGGCGGCATAGCAGTTTTTTTTCTTTCACAAGATGAACAAATCTGCAAGCATTGGCGCATTTTCAAATGAAAGCCGGGGCGGATCCAGACCTTGAGCTAAGAAGGGGAGTGGGAGGGGGTGGGGGAGGGGGGGGTTGATTTACTTGCCCTGCTGCTATAAGACTCCAACTACACTCCTTTTTTCTTGCAAGAATATATTTTATAAGAATATCGAGGCTGGAATTTGCGAAATTTTAAGAATATTTTAAGAATAAAGCCGAGGCTGAGATTTTGAAAATGATAGATATAATTTTGTGTTGAAACATCTGTAAATACAATGCAATCCATTCCCTACCCGGGCATATTATAGGAGACATTTCTTCTCATTTAATTACTGTAAAACCTTACAATCACATCTCTTGAGTATTAAGTTTTGATATTTGCTTGCGTCGTTTAACGCATCAAAAAGAAAGTTTTAGACATATATTATAAACTTGTTGAAGTTGCACTCTCAATGGTTTTCTAATTTTCTTTTCAATACAAATCAAACACATTCATTTCCTTATTAAGTTATTGCAGTATCTGTCAAGAGCAGCATTGCAAGATATGCTGTAAACAATAAATTTGAAATTTTGTGTAAAAATGTAAACAAACATTTATTACATGATCCT
>JAHPZR010006391.1:0-14885 GCA_019787425.1 Platygyra sinensis
TGCCAAGCCAGTCGGTAGAACGGCAACAATATCTTTGCCTTTCAGTAAATATTCAAAACATTACTTGAAGTGGCTTTAACTGAACAAAACGACGCAAAGTTTCAACGTTTAAAAGCAGAGCCAAGTCGAAAAGCACAGTTTCTCCGTAATCTTGGCACTTCCGATTATGCAAACTCGCTAATTTATTACACCCAGGATTTCAGGGTGTAAAGTGGACACGTGACCAGCCGATGCCAGGGCCTTTCCCCGCCCCGCCCCCAAGCCAGGGAAAAGGCCCTGGGAACGAGGTTGGCAAACTGTGTGTTCCCCCCTTGAGAAAAATCCCCAAATTCAACCCGTAATTTTGTTCCAGCAAATCCAGCTATGTTGCATATGTGATTTAACAGATGACCATAGCAAGAATAAAAGAAGAAAATAAGAATAAAAAATTTTCGCTCTCAGTAGTATTTTTGCGTTAATTAGTTTTGTTGCGTCATTAACCTGTGACGTAACCAGTTTTTTAACTATTAATATCTTCTTAATAAAGCCAAAAATTAAAAATCTAAAACCATACGATTTTTGGCATTATTAAACTTTCCATTTGACTAAATTATTAGCCTTCCTCAAAAAAAACCTGTAGAAAATAAACCAGAGATTGACTTCATAGAGGGACAGTATGGTTAAGCAAATTCCGGGTGGGAAGGCAAAAAAATATTTAATTTACCATAACTCGAGAAATAAAAGTCGTATCAAAGAACGGTTTTCGGTATTTTACTCCTCAAGTCAAGGCCTTTCCAATGATATAACTTTCACTATGAGATTTTAAAAAAAATTAAAACACGTGTAAGTGACGTCGTCTATTATGACGTCATAATCTGACATTTTGTCACATCTTTCAAATGGAAATGAACTGGATAACAATCAAAGCTCATTTGCCAAACTTGGTTTAGAAATATATGAAAGAATCAAATATAGCTTTCATGAAACATTTGGGGGGTGGTTTGGCCCCTACGTGGCTCGTGAAAACGATCACGGATGTCGCCACTCTTACCGGCCTGACCGCTGGAATCGGCTGGATTGCGGAAAAGTTGTTGAAAGAGACCTCCACCGCTGATCCCAGCAGCAACGTGATGAACTATGCCACGTTCACAGCTGTCATGGCGAGCAGTGTAGCGCTGAAACACTATCTGTAGGGCCAGAAGATCCTTCAAATGGCCAGCGTTGCAATTATAATCGGAGGTGCGATTCTTAACGCCGTGGCTTTCACCGGCGGCAATTATCTCGCAAAGTATTTGTCCGGCGTCGATGGAAAGGCTGCGATAGAAGAGAAAACGCGGCATGGCAAAGCTCTTGAAGCTTATCAGGTAACTTTGGCGAAATACACTCGCCACCGCACCAAGCTTCTTGACTGGATCAAAACCAACTGGGACATCAAAGAACAAGCGAAGCAGAACTTCGCGAACACTGATTACGCTTTCAAACCCTATAACCAGGCACATCCAGATCGGCAAATCTCCACGCTCAAAAGAACTTCAATTCTTTGACTTTTATCAGCCCAGCAAGCAGCAGAAACAAGACGAGTTTCTTTTTTGTGGGCGGCAGCGTGCTTATCCTCAGCGCTAACTATGCAGCTTTTTACTTTCTTTGAACTTTCGCCTAAGTAAAATAATGGATGGCTCGCTCTCCAAAGTCTACTACAGCCCCTAGGACTATTGGAAAGGCTATCTGCCATCAAAAAAGTAGCAGAATCTGCGAAAGTCCTGAAGAAACGGCCAAGCAGTAGCTTGTCAAACAGGCTCTTTGCAGATCTATCTCAGTTCTTGCCCCGAGCTACACTCCCCACACGAAATTCAACGTATGGACACCTAACGCGTTCCAGCAAGTGGACCTTCTTTTTCTGCCACACGAGAAGCTGCCCCGCGGCCGAAAAGTTTGCAAATACGCGCTGGCCGTTGTCGACGTCGCCAGCTGTTTCGAAGAAGTGGAGCTTCTGTCCTCGAAAGACTCTGCCGAAGTTTCGAAGGCTTTCCAGTCGATTTACAGGCACAGCCCTTTGACTTGGCCTCAGATTCTGCAGGTTGACCTTCGCCGCGAGTTTATGGAAAGTGTGACCAAAGGAATGGAAAACCACAAAACATGCATTCGTTGCGGGCGTGCTGAAATTCAAGAGACCAAGCTATTGTGGAGCGTTTCAACCGCACGCTCCCCGAGCGTTTGTCAGTTTGGCCATCTGTGTGACGTGGAAATGTTCCTGCCTTCTGGCTAGCGGTCGACTGCGTGGGTCAAAAGGCTACCTGGCGTTGTTTCCGCTCTGAACAATGAGGTGACCTGCCTTTACTGGCAAAAAGCCTGCTGCCACATTCAAAGAGAAAGGTGTTGTGGCAAAACCTTCCACTCCATACTACTCAAGGCCTTTTGGTGTGAACGAAAAAAATACCGTCCAACGTGAATGTTCGTTATCTGTTCTAGCCTGGCGAGCGTGAGTGTGGAGCTAAAAGGGCTACAGATCCTTTTCTGGTCTTTTCAAAAGTGCTACGACCGAGCCAGACGAGCTTCTCATCTATTATTTGCGCGATGGCCCGAAACGAGGCTTTGTCTGCGAAGAACTGTTGGTTGTGCCCCCAAATATGCAGCTTCCGCCAGCTCAGTGTAGATCACCTGATCGCACCATTCCACTGCGGCTCTCCGCTGCTTGCCCGTCAATAGGTAAATATCTTCCGGTATAAACTCTTCTCTTACCGCGGTTCGAGGATTTTTCCTGCGACTCGCCAACTTTTCCAAGAACTTCCTGATCAGCTCTTTTGAGTTTGGGTCGCAGATATGCGTGGGCCTCGCATTCCCATTTCTTAATGACGCGGAAGCCAAGCTCTCGCAGTTTTGTTCTGCGCTTCACTGTTGCAAGATAATTTTCTCCTCGTGTTTTACCGTGGCTGACAAATTCGTTCCGGTTGTTTGGAAAACACCGAGGACAGGCGTGCCAATGAGAGCCGTGATACGGAAACACGGTCTTTGTGCTCGGCGCATAACGTTAATTGTCAATTGTCAACGAGTGCGCCGTCGATCCACCTCTCTCAACGTGCCCAAGTAGAGCGTGATGGATGTGCTTCCCCAACGTCTTGCTATGCGTTCAAGCCAGCGAATTGACCACCGCGAAGATTCGAAGGTGCTTGTGTCGTAAAACGTTGTCATATGCTGTCTACGGGGCTTCGAGCCAATCGTTTGGGCAATTGATAACTGTTTTCACGTGTGCGCACATGTTTTACCGTGTCGTTGCAAGTTGCGAGATCTTGTGAAGTGCGCGTGGCAATCAACGCACGCATAAAGTTTTGCTAGCTTTTTGATGCCTTTGATCAAAAACGAGTGTCTGGCAGAGGCCCTGTGCCTGACAGCGGTTGCCTGTCAAACACGGCTTTTACTTCAATGTTAGAAAATTGTGCAAACACCCATTTTATGTTTGACCGTTCGATGTTATCAAGTTTCAATGGTGATTGTCTTGATCATTTAACCATCTTTCCGGCTCAGCGCAGTTGTTAATCCAGTTCTTAACCTTGTTTCGTTGTTCACAAGTACGTATGAATAGGTATGACGGAATTAATGTTTTGTCTGACATTTTCTGTGATAGAGAGTGTTTTATTTTGCCTCATCCTTCTAACAAAAGTGATATCTCCGACAGTGATGGTCAGCAAAAGCGATAAAGCGTAGTGCCCATGAGGGGCAGGGTGGGGTAAAACGTCAGACTACCCCTGTTGGTAATAATGACCGTCAGCAGCTCAGCCGCAATAGGTGTCCTGAGAGTGACAGGAACCCTTCTAATGAGAAGTACCGGAAGTTGCGTCTTTCTCATCATCATCATCATCATCATCATCATCATCATCATCACTATTTGTCATCGTCGGCATCATCATCGTCATCATTGCAACAAAAGTTCCACTCTATCAGAAAACGAGCTGAGAAACACAGAAACCCCGTGAGTACGAGCTGAAGGAGCGAACTGTTTGTAACAATGCCCTAAGTAAAATAACTTAAGGGTTCGTCGTAAAGTATACTATTAAATGCAAAGCAGACTCACTTTAGGACATGACGCTGTAGTGTACATGAACAACAGGCTAAGAACATTTTTCATTTGATAAAGCGTAGTTTCAATTTCCAAAAAAAAAGCGCAAGAAAGCAAACAAATAAATAAATATTGTTTGCTCCTCGGATCATTATTGGCTGAAAGGACAGGATTACCAGATCATGTCGCGTAACGTTTTCTGAACAAAGAATACATGGAAACCAAAAATGAACATTTGCGTTACGAGACGGTAATGAAGCTATCCACTGTTTAATTTTGATACCTTTTTAAATTTTTGAGCCTTTACTGGTAGATCCTTGACAACTGATGTGAGACGAGCCAAGAAACGGAAGAGATAATCATCAAGAGTCAATTTCTAAATTTAAAGCGCGCTATGGCGTTGTGGCTCATTAAAATGTCTTAGAAGTTTTAAAGTTATTTTTGAGAAGCCCGTGTTTCATTACGTAAACATCAGCCAGCAGAGGCTGCATTTTTCGGTCTTTTCAGTTACTTTGGAAACTGACGGATCAGAAGGAGATCCTGAAGACATGACTTGTTTCAGTTTGAACATGTGAATTGAAAACATTTTTGCCAACATGTACAAATAAAGCAAAAACTTTTAAGGCACTAATTCGGATTGATGCGTAAAACGAATTAACTCCACTTATCCACTAGGCCTGTCTCAATTGTGCTCGTAAAATGATAGAAAGTTTCTCACTGGAATGCTAAAAAATTTACACAAAAAGTTGCTCCCTAATTTGCAAAAAATGCTACCTATTTTTTTTTTCTTTTTTTCTTTTACATAAACGTTAATTAAAAGCTCTATTTTTCGTTCTTTACAATGATTGCTGAAATCGGTTGAAAAATAACTTGAAACTTCATTGCATACGACTGGATTCAACAGGCGGGAAAATCTTTACTGTAATGACGTCACTGTAAGTTGACAGGAAAGGCATTGAAATCAAGCAACTGTTCTCATCAGAGATTGGATTAAATATTCACAAAGGGGATTTACAATTCCCAAAACCATATCACATTGCAAAAAGTGAATATATGAAACATCTTGTGTCTTCAAGCTTCTAATTAGGTGCCAAAAATAGTAGTTCGTCAAACGTCGCCATGTAGGATAATAGCTGTCTTATTTTGAACAAAATGTGCCGTTCGTCGTCAAATTAAACCCGGAATTTCCTAGTTAATTATCAAAAGAGACCAAAGCAGCTTTAGCAGTCTTCACTTTAGCTAGCGGCGAAGAAAAGGGCTATTGTCATGTCCTTTCGGTAGGACAGGTAAGTTTTAACTGCCGCACGTACTGCAGGCTCAGCCGCCGTTTGCTAGGTTAGCTTTAAAGTGTTGCTCCGTAAATATGGGCGAAATGTAAGGATACTACTATGTGTAACGGGACAAAACAAATGATGTGTTCAAACTTCAAAAGGTTGATAACATTCAAGAATTGAAGTGTTCTATAAGAAATCAATGACTTTTAGGTGCTTTATTTTCCAATTGCCCATAACTCACTCTGCTTGCCCCCTGCCCTAAATGTTGAACCAATCCATTGTTGTGAAATTCTCTTGAAAATATGTAGACCACCCAAACAGAGTTAATTATGGGTAACTGGGAAACCATCTACATGACAATCAAAGCAACTATTTCGTGTTCACAAAGCATCTCATAAACAGGCATCCGCAATTTCGTTTTATTGTTTGCAGTTGACAACGGCTCCGTGAGACTAGTTTAAAAATATATTCAATTTTGTTTGAAAACAAACTTAAGGCAATTGACGTAATACCTGGTAAGGGTCAACAGTCTCTTCAGTCTGGGTCACTAATGGATTTCTTTTGAATAAAATGTCTGAATGCCGCGCACAGGATGCGTCCAGATTTTGTTCCAAACCTGATAATGCTTGGTGAGTTTAATCGGCATCCTAACATATCAGGCTACTCTACTCACAAAGGTAGAAACATCTTCAGCCCTACAGAGATCCTACGGAAACCTTTTTGTAGCAAGTTTCCTTGATCGTGTTTGTGCTTCAATTAATTCATCGCCTTCAGCGAAATACGATTATCCAATGCTCTGAATAGATCACGGATAGCCTAAGCTCAGTATGTGATCGTAAAGTGAAATATCGACATACAGTATGAGTTCAACCCTAATTTAATAAATCTACGGAGGGTAGCTAGTTAATAATTAAACATGAACTTCGTTGTAAGAGATTGTATGCAGAATACTTCGCTGTAAAGTGTTGTAAATGAGCAATAACATTTTCCTTTAAACTCGCCTAAGTTGTTTCATTGTCGTTTCTTATTATTCTGCAGCGTTGAAGACAACTTAACGTTGAATTAAGGCTTTAGTCAGTGAGCAGGACGGTTTTTCCACCCCATCGCTTCGCTTCTTGGGTTGGAAAACTGACTTACTCACAAAAGGTGTTAACCCTTCCGCTAAGAAGCTTTTAACGCTGTAAAATCATAAGAAATGACATGAAGACAACTCAGGTGAGTCTACTAGAAAAATTCATTGCCAATTTTGAGCCATTTTAAGCGACATTTCAACGAAGGTCAAGTCTAATTATTAACTACGCTCTACGTTATTTTTATATTTAATTAGGGTTGAACTCTTACAATGTATGTCGATATTTGACGCTCACATACTGAGCTTGGGCTACTTGTGAATAAATGAGGAAAAAATTCATCCCTCGAGCTACATCATCGTCAACTAATAAGTTTACATCTTAATTACACATGCCCAAGGAGGAAAGTTATGCGAAATACTCTTCTTTGATCTGAGGACATGAAATTCGGGTAAAAACACATAAGAAAATCACTTATAAGCAGCATTATCATATGGCTTGCTCCGAGAGCAGGCAAGATAAACCTAATCCTGCACTGTGATTGACTGCCTGAGCGGGCAAGATGGAGCTATCTTGCCCGCTCCGACTCGTACTCGCCGTGTTCTGCACAAAAAATTTCCCCGAGAGCCATATAATAAGTACTTTAATACCCAAGCTTATTCGGCCAAGATGACTGAATATTGGCCTCGTTCTTTTTTCGCCAGTTTATGGATCTCGGCTGACTCCGACTCGATCCATACATACAATGCGCAAAGCTCCGGTTTAGGTCTGGAAATTGAGAGGAAACTGACATTTCAATCACATGTTGAAAAGTTATGTATAAAGAAACCATCCCAGCGCATTGGAATTTTGAAAAAGATTGGACTTTTCCTGGAATAAAGCACCGAGTTCTCGTTTATAATTGCTATTATTAGACCAGTGATGGATTACGTAAGTGTTATCTTGTCAAAGTATCCACCTTCTGTTCAGTTATTTACCAAACTTAAGTGGATTCCTCTCTTTGAGAATGCTTAAGGTGGCTGAAAAAAAAAGCAGACTCTCAAGACTTTTAAAAATTCTCTTTGGATTTTTAAAGATCAGCAACTTTTAATTCATTTTTCATTATAAATATCCAGCCATGTTGACCTCACACTTAGTGGTCAATAGCCCATATGTAAATGCGGAAAGCGTCCCATGAAAAGCGCTTTCATCGATATGAAGGCGTCTTTCAGTCTGGACGGCTTGGAGTGTGACTGACATGTTATGAGAACAGCCAACTTCAAACAATAACAACTTGAAACTCTGCCATGCATCATTACTTTGTTCAACTTCACTTGAACTCTTAGTGCCACAACACGCCAATGCAAGTTTTCTTTCAGCTTGGGTTTGTCTGTAACGTAGCTTACTATCTCTTACTATTTCTCTTTTAGAATAAAACTTATTAATGAAATTACGGTAATATGTCATTCCCAAAACTTTCGATTACCCCCCTTCCCCCCGCCCCATTTTGTACCACCGCCTGTCACGTGTCACCTGATATTGCTTCATATTATTTGGCTCATTTGTATGTGACTGATGTGTGTGTGAACGATTAAACAAAACTAAGGAGCTCCTTTAACGATTTCTTTTATTTTGTGTTGGCAAGATGTTGCCGAAAAACAAATTGGAAAAAGTGGTAAGTTACAAATGAAAAGGGAACAGACAACAGCTTCAACTTTTTAAGGATTTGTTTATTCAAAATGGCCGCTTCACTGTTGAAGGGGTTATCCGCAGTGTTTGACGTCTGTTCAGTCGCCCGGGGAGATCTTTTAACAATTTCATTAAATTTTGATCCCTGCTACTTTCTGGACTAACCATGATTTAGTATATGATTCATGAAACAACGTTTTTACAGGCAATCGCTCTTGCTGTTCCTAGCTTTATAAGTCTAAGTGAACATTGCGTCACTGGAGCACAATTCATTCCTTAGTCTTTTGTGAGGCACTGGACTAGAACTTATTTTAATAACTCTTTGTTTCGATATTCTCATAGATAGACACAGCTTTTGATTTGCTTATTTCCTGTAGACACTACACTTGGTGACTTGGAAGAAAACCAGAAAAAAGTCGATTGTAAAATTCTTCACTTAACGATTATGTCTTCGATTGCGACAGCTGTTTTTAAAGCGACTATTGGCTTGCTTGTGAATAAAGGCAGAGATAAGGCAGCGGAGAAACTGAAAGATGGCGATGTGACGGATCAAAAATTCCGTGGATTGATCGTCCGTGAACTCGACGATATCAAGTCCAAGTTGGATGGATTATCAAAGAAAGATTTAGGAGCAAGTATTAGCTCGTTTAAAGAAGGAATTGTGTTGCTCTATGAAGTGTTTAATAAGGGAAGAATCAGAAACGAATGCGGGGCGGCAACTGCACAGGCAGCTTGTGTTGAAGCATTTACTCTCGCTGAAGAGATGAGAATGTTGGAGCTTACTGACTTAGATGAATCAGCTAAAAGGAAGCTTTCCAGTGCAAAAGAAAGATTCAAACATGCCCGAGAAAAAGCATCAGAAGCCTTTAACAATGAAGCTCTTAAAATATCAGACCGCATTCTAGCAATGCAGTATCGAGTTATGGCGACGATACTAGAGAAAGTAGATAATCCCGAGGACGCACTGGGACCATGTAGAGTGTGCATTGAAGAACTGAACTCTTTGTCAGTAGTTCAGAGTAGTTTTGATGTTCAGCTCAAGAAAGGCATTCAAGCGGTAAGGAGTTTGGTTGGTAAAGATGAACGCAGGAAGATCATTTCTAGTGTCTGTCACGTGAATCGCGTCATGTACGATGTCACGCAAACAGTCCGAAAAGACGTACCTTTTTGGACCTGCCCAGTTGTTGATATCGGTGAAGACAAAGTGGATCCATTGCGTGACGGACGAGTAGCTAAAGTTTTGCATAAACAGAACATGAAACACTGTTATGTACCATGGTTATTTGGACAGGAGGGTGAAGAGGAGCACAAGCTGAAGGGCCCGCGTGGAATCGCTACAAACTCCAGCGGACAATTCATTGTTGCAGACAATGATGAGGTAAAGCTGTTTTCTCCTACTGCTCAGTTCATACAACATTTCAGCCTACCTAATGATGACGCTGAAACAAAGTTAGAAATTTTTGATGTAGCCACAGACAACAAGGACAACATCTATGTACTGGTCAGATGCGAGAAGAAGACTGGATCTGAGGAATGTGTTGTTTATAAATTTAGCAACACCGCTGACCTGCATCACAAGTTTCCTGTGAGTGGAGGGTACAGTCTGACAGTCACTAACAGCAAAGTCCTGGTACTGAGGTTGTACAGTGTGGATGTGTACGATCCTGATTATTATGTGGATGTGTACGATACTGATGGATTGTTTGTTCGTTCATTTGGAAAAGAAACATTGGCGTCCGCGAGTGATATCACTGCTACTAATGATGGCCGTGTTATGGTAGTGGGCGGGGGTGATTCCAGTGTTTACATATTCAGTGAAGACGGCGACTATCTTGACAAGTTTAAACTCCAAGGACGTTATAATTATCGCAGAATTGCATTTCACATGTTGAGTGAACATGTCGTCATCGCTGATACGAAAGAAAAAGGGTCAGTCGTCGTCGTGGACGTATTCACCAAAGATGGCGAGTTTGTGCGCAGCACTCAAATTAGCCATGAAGAACACATTTACTTCGTTAAAGGAATGACGGTGACCAGGGATGGACGAATTGTTTTGCTTCTGCGTAACAAGGTACTTGTTATATAAAAATTAAAAGTAATATGATGTTATGAGGCTGTAACGGAATATTTTCTCGTGTATAAAGAAAGGAAATTAGCTACAGAATGCAGGGCCACTTTGGACCACCTTGTTTACATGTGTCAAAACCTTTTAAAGAAAGAAGCATAACTCAAAAGGTACTTTTGTGATTCAATGAGATGTAAATAAGTGGCCCTGAATTCTGTAGTTTAGTCAAGTTGCAGCGTTGCACCTTAGCTAGGGAAAGAACCGACTCTCAATGAATTTTAGTAGCAGTCCAATTAACTTTAAAGGCATCACTGCCAAATATTTTCTGTCATGGAATTAAAACTGAACTAAATTTATGAATTTATAATACATCAGTCAATTACAGCAGTATCTATCTACTCCTGGGCAATAACCTTGCATTCTGATCATATCTTAATTCTTATCTAAATCCTCTTCACAGACACTTAAAGTACACATAATCCCACAAATATTTGTTGCTACTGTGACTGAATATAAATTTCCTTTTTCTCTTGATCACCACTGCAAAAGATTATTGTTGTAGCTATTTTCAATAATTTTGAATGAAATATAGACTGGTGACCTGCCTTCTGAAATGGAAAAAATATATGCATACATCGCAGCTATCCAAATCATAGCTAGACTCCAAATTGTAATGCTAAATGATACAGTTCTTTTACTTAAAAATCTTGACAAGTTTTGATAAAATGTGAACAACAAATACCCAAAAATGTTTTAACAGCCCTCTACGCTCAGACAAAAGTCTCTTGAGTGTTTTAGACCGGTTCCCAAGGTGACATCTCTAGAAGCTCGGCTCAGATTCCATTCTGCATCGTCGTGAACATAGAAATTGCATGTCCAAGCACCTGTGTGAACGCAGGGATTTTTTTGAATCGAGATAAATTTCTTGCTGTAGTAATCAGGGAAATAATAGATTTTATAAGGAAAAAACATTGGAGTTAGTGGCACTTTTTATAAAAGCCATAAAAAGCGGCCACCAGTTTGTTAACAAGCAGTGCCAGGCTACTCAGTAACTATAATAAGATAGATAGTGAGTAGCATAGCCAATCAGAGAACGGTATTTATGAGAGAATACTAGTAGATTTACTCTAAACCTCCATAAAAACACAGAGAACATGGTTTTCTATTTCTTAAAGAAAAATGTCTGACAAACCAAGGAAACAACTTGCCTACCGGTACTTTGATCATCAAAATAAAAATTTTCTTTGCTCACGCTATCATTACATCAACAGCTCATCCTAGTGCTGTGTTTCTATGGAGTTACACGTATAGAAACACAATTTTTATGCAATGTTGTGACCAGTGGAAGAATAAACACACATGTGAACAGAACCTTTTCATCTGATTTATGAAATTTTGATCAGTGTTATTTTCCAGGTGAGCATTGGTGTAGGATATTTACGTACTTTCTTGTTCTCCAACTTATGCTAGGGCATTTGACCTACTTGATTAATTGCCCCCAACCCAGATAATTTGCCACTTCTTTGCAAAAATGTGAATACCTGGGGTTGACCTAGGGGGAATGGACACTACTGGAATTGACTGATGCATATGAAGAGTTATGTTTTATTTAAGCAATAGACCACAAGTTTCTATGGTTTATAGGCTGTTAAACCACGCGAGATGTTGGTAGAACACGCAAAGAATTTGTAAATCTCGAGCCGCAGGCAAGTGATTTACAAATTCTTTGCGTGTTCTACCAACATCTCGCGTGGTTTAACAGCCTATAAACCATAGAAACTTGTGGTCTATTGCTTAAATAAAACATAACTCTTCATATGCATCAGTCAATTCCAGTAGTGTCCATTCCCCCTAGGTCAACCCCAGGTATTCACATTTTTGCAAAGAAGTGGCAAATTATCTGGGTTGGGGGCAATTAATCAAGTAGGTCAAATGCCCTAGCATAAGTTGGAGAACAAGAAAGTACGTAAATATCCTACACCAATGCTCACCTGGAAAATAACACTGATCAAAATTTCATAAATCAGATGAAAAGGTTCTGTTCACATGTGTGTTTATTCTTCCACTGGTCACAACATTGCATAAAAATTGTGTTTCTATACGTGTAACTCCATAGAAACACAGCACTAGGATGAGCTGTTGATGTAATGATAGCGTGAGCAAAGAAAATTTTTATTTTGATGATCAAAGTACCGGTAGGCAAGTTGTTTCCTTGGTTTGTCAGACATTTTTCTTTAAGAAATAGAAAACCATGTTCTCTGTGTTTTTATGGAGGTTTAGAGTAAATCTACTAGTATTCTCTCATAAATACCGTTCTCTGATTGGCTATGCTACTCACTATCTATCTTATTATAGTTACTGAGTAGCCTGGCACTGCTTGTTAACAAACTGGTGGCCGCTTTTTATGGCTTTTATAAAAAGTGCCACTAACTCCAATGTTTTTTCCTTATAAAATCTATTATTTCCCTGATTACTACAGCAAGAAATTTATCTCGATTCAAAAAAATCCCTGCGTTCACACAGGTGCTTGGACATGCAATTTCTATGTTCACGACGATGCAGAATGGAATCTGAGCCGAGCTTCTAGAGATGTCACCTTGGGAACCGGTCTAAAACACTCAAGAGACTTTTGTCTGAGCGTAGAGGGCTGTTAAAACATTTTTGGGTATTTGTTGTTCACATTTTATCAAAACTTGTCAAGATTTTTAAGTAAAAGAACTGTATCATTTAGCATTACAATTTGGAGTCTAGCTATGATTTGGATAGCTGCGATGTATGCATATATTTTTTCCATTTCAGAAGGCAGGTCACCAGTCTATATTTCATTCAAAATTATTGAAAATAGCTACAACAATAATCTTTTGCAGTGGTGATCAAGAGAAAAAGGAAATTTATATTCAGTCACAGTAGCAACAAATATTTGTGGGATTATGTGTACTTTAAGTGTCTGTGAAGAGGATTTAGATAAGAATTAAGATATGATCAGAATGCAAGGTTATTGCCCAGGAGTAGATAGATACTGCTGTAATTGACTGATGTATTATAAATTCATAAATTTAGTTCAGTTTTAATTCCATGACAGAAAATATTTGGCAGTGATGCCTTTAAAGTTAATTGGACTGCTACTAAAATTCATTGAGAGTCGGTTCTTTCCCTAGCTAAGGTGCAACGCTGCAACTTGACTAAACTACAGAATTCAGGGCCACTTATTTACATCTCATTGAATCACAAAAGTACCTTTTGAGTTATGCTTCTTTCTTTAAAAGGTTTTGACACATGTAAACAAGGTGGTCCAAAGTGGCCCTGCATTCTGTAGCTAATTTCCTTTCTTTATACACGAGAAAATATTCCGTTACAGCCTCATAACATCATATTACTTTTAATTTTTATATAACAAGTACCTTGTTACGCAGAAGCAAAACAATTCGTCCATCCCTGGTCACCGTCATTCCTTTAACGAAGTAAATGTGTTCTTCATGGCTAATTTGAGTGCTGCGCACAAACTCGCCATCTTTGGTGAATACGTCCACGACGACGACTGACCCTTTTTCTTTCGTATCAGCGATGACGACATGTTCACTCAACATGTGAAATGCAATTCTGCGATAATTATAACGTCCTTGGAGTTTAAACTTGTCAAGATAGTCGCCGTCTTCACTGAATATGTAAACACTGGAATCACCCCCGCCCACTACCATAACACGGCCATCATTAGTAGCAGTGATATCACTCGCGGACGCCAATGTTTCTTTTCCAAATGAACGAACAAACAATCCATCAGTATCGTACACATCCACATAATAATCAGGATCGTACACATCCACACTGTACAACCTCAGTACCAGGACTTTGCTGTTAGTGACTGTCAGACTGTACCCTCCACTCACAGGAAACTTGTGATGCAGGTCAGCGGTGTTGCTAAATTTATAAACAACACATTCCTCAGATCCAGTCTTCTTCTCGCATCTGACCAGTACATAGATGTTGTCCTTGTTGTCTGTGGCTACATCAAAAATTTCTAACTTTGTTTCAGCGTCATCATTAGGTAGGCTGAAATGTTGTATGAACTGAGCAGTAGGAGAAAACAGCTTTACCTCATCATTGTCTGCAACAATGAATTGTCCGCTGGAGTTTGTAGCGATTCCACGCGGGCCCTTCAGCTTGTGCTCCTCTTCACCCTCCTGTCCAAATAACCATGGTACATAACAGTGTTTCATGTTCTGTTTATGCAAAACTTTAGCTACTCGTCCGTCACGCAATGGATCCACTTTGTCTTCACCGATATCAACAACTGGGCAGGTCCAAAAAGGTACGTCTTTTCGGACTGTTTGCGTGACATCGTACATGACGCGATTCACGTGACAGACACTAGAAATGATCTTCCTGCGTTCATCTTTACCAACCAAACTCCTTACCGCTTGAATGCCTTTCTTGAGCTGAACATCAAAACTACTCTGAACTACTGACAAAGAGTTCAGTTCTTCAATGCACACTCTACATGGTCCCAGTGCGTCCTCGGGATTATCTACTTTCTCTAGTATCGTCGCCATAACTCGATACTGCATTGCTAGAATGCGGTCTGATATTTTAAGAGCTTCATTGTTAAAGGCTTCTGATGCTTTTTCTCGGGCATGTTTGAATCTTTCTTTTGCACTGGAAAGCTTCCTTTTAGCTGATTCATCTAAGTCAGTAAGCTCCAACATTCTCATCTCTTCAGCGAGAGTAAATGCTTCAACACAAGCTGCCTGTGCAGTTGCCGCCCCGCATTCGTTTCT
>JAHPZR010006392.1:0-2500 GCA_019787425.1 Platygyra sinensis
ATTTTACATTGATTATTGTATTTATTCAAATAGGTTTTCTATTTGCAATAAATTTTTTCAATCCCTCAATCCAAAACAATACTCGGTGTTTAACATTGACTCTTTAGGTCTTGAAGAAAACTCTCCCGAACAATACCTACTTTCAGGTCTTTCTTCAGATCGTTTTGGCCGGTCTTGGGCATCATGAGGGCGAAACTCATCTCTTGGGCGATTGCGGGCAAAAAGCATCATTCCATAAACAAATCGTGGGTTCTTAGTCCTACGCGCACCTCTTCTCACGTTTTCTCTCCCACATTCGCGGCATAGTTGAATCTGGCTCCTTACTCCAATGCCGCAATTCAAGCATGGGAGCGGAATTCTACTTCCATTCCTGATATAGCGCCTGTGAACTTTGCAATATTCTTCGCGGCAAGATTTTCCACATATCTCATGCTTGCCATTTTTTAACCACGGACAAATGTTATACCCTCTGTGACCTTTCATTTTAAAACGCGCGGCATTTTTCTAATTGAGATAATAATTCGTATACAATGTCCCAGTAGTAGGTAGAGGACTTGACAAATACTACTTTTTTCCGGTGGGCCTTAGAATCGCCGAAATAATGAGCTCAACGGCGGGTCGAAGCTGGCTGAGACCCGACGTTGAACGCATTATTTCGGCGCTTCAAGGCCTACCGGAAAAAGTGGTATTTGTCAAGTCCTCTACCTACTACTCCCGCTCATGAGTAAGCGATTACTGAATCATCTGCAATGTTACGAGGGGGAGTGGGAGGGGAAGAATTTTACTTCGCCCTAAAAGTTCTTTTATTTGACTCCGTTTGCCCAGTTACATTCAAAAACTAGTCTTAATACTAACCAGGGGCCGCTGAATACTAACATAAAATTATTTTTTGAGTATACAATGCCCTATTTCGGATAAAAAGGTTAAAACACCTTAACAATTCAGGACACCGGAACTATCTGCATTACCCACCCTTCCCCTGATCCCGCTGAGAAGCATGAACTGAAGAGTTGTTGATTTTTGAAAAATTTCCATTTGAGAACTGTATAATGCTGTATAATGTTGGTAAGTTACAGTTTTAGTGTACTTTTTCGGAAGCGAACTTGTAACAAGAATTATCTCGTTAGATTTCATCACTTTAGATACATCTGCCTCCGTAGCTCAGGGGTTAGAGCACTGGTCTTGTAAACCAGGGGTCGAGAGTTCAAATCTCTCCGGGGGCTTTTTTTTATCTTTTTTCTTTTCTTTCTTCTAAAACTTTAATCTAAATTGTAATGCCGTCCTTAAGTATCTTTAGCAATCTTAGAACTTTTCAAAGAATAATGGGTCCCGATGGAGTGTCCTTGCAGCGCCACTGAAAAACGCCTACCGTGTCAGACGCTAAAGTCGACTGTCGTATACCCTGCAAGCAGAGGTCTCTAGGAAGATCGAAGAGACCTCTGCTCGCAGGGTAGCTGTCGCATGGCCTCGTCATAAATTCACATACATCCGAGTGTATACTTTTATATTTCATTTTTGTTACTTATGTTATGGTGTCACCGTTCAGCAACACCATGCTAAAGTTACATGACACCTGAATAAAGTTTATTTTATTATTAAACCTCGTTAATGTAGCTCTTTTGCAGATGAAGGACAATGGCATAAGGCTATAAACGGGAAGGCCAACATGATAGAAAATCCTGACCAAGTTGGAGCCATATGACCAATCCCCCCTTTCGAAGAAATGATTGAAGATGGGCAAGGTGAATGATTTTTTTTCTTAATCTCCTCTGGTCGTGATCAAGCCAGCTGGAGATTTCTTTGAAAATTCTGAATAACAATAACAAATCAAGAGATCCCATACGTTTTTTGCAAAAAGTTCCCACCGGTTGGCAGATTGTGGGGTTTTCTTATATAATCAGGGTTCGTACCCTTTTTCAGAAACAAATTTCCAGGACTCGGATTGATTTTTCAAGGGCTCTAAAATGCACATTAACCCCTACACTCCCAAGATCTCATTGTTAATTCTCCTTACTGCCTTCCATATACAGTAAAACCCGCGTATAAGAACCTAGGTTTTTTCAAGTTAGCCTAAACAGGTTCTTATATAAATGGTATTTAGTGTAAAATTAGGCTAACTAGGTTCTTAATTAGGTCCTTAACTTTTGTTCAAGAAATAAAGCTGAATTTTAACATGATCTGGTGTTTAATGTCCAAAAACAGTATTCTTGGAGGCTTCGTTAAGCAAAATACTATACTATTTCAATCTGATTCTGTTACAATCAAACCTATAGTACTGTAAACTTCGCTATAATTGTCAATAAATCTAATATATTTTTTTTTTGAAAATAAGAACCTGTTTTAGGATTTTAGCCCACAGTGGTTCTTATGTGATGGGTGCTTAAAAATGAAATTTTAGCCTAACAAGTTCTTAAATGTTAGGTTTTATACGCGGGTTTTTACTGTACTTTATAGTTTTTAGTTGAGTTTAACAGATTTCCAGAACTTTCCAGGACCAGTG
>JAHPZR010006392.1:7500-10183 GCA_019787425.1 Platygyra sinensis
AAAAGAACCCACACGCTTATCGTAAAGAGTAGGGCATGAAGTTCCTGGTGTTGTGGTCTGGCCTTTGTTGTTATACTGAGGATTGGGGTGGGAAATGCTCGGAGATATTAGCTACGATAAAGCTACTCTAAAATCCAAGGGTAAAATAAGTATTCACTTACTCACGTTCACTCAATGGTATATGTAATAAATGAAATATAGGGAGTTTGGCCGGTGCAAAAAAACAAAAAAACTTAATGCCACTTACTTTAGTTCAGGTAATGTCATGTCAAGGTCTGTGAAGACTTCCGGCATAGTGACAGCAGCAAATGCTAGCTCTCGTCCCTCTTCAGGTAGATCAACCACCCCAGGTCGAAAAGCCATTTTGATTTTTACAAAAGCCTCTGTGCAATCTGCCAAAAGATACTTAGTTTTCCTGGAATATATCCTTACAACTCCAAGAAGGAGGTGTCCCGATGTTCTCAGGGCAAGCTTGACTTTGGGTGAGATAATGCTCTCAACTGATGATGGGAGATCTGTCTCAGAGACAAGTGCCTTGCTGAGTTTACGCTCCCAGTGAGCAGCCCAGCCACACCCTGGCCAATGGGGCTTTTTTAGCCAAGATAAACTGATGGTAAAACATGGTGTTGGTCGTAGGGTGTTACAAACTCTGCTCTTTCTGAAGGAAAAGAATAAAACATATACTAAATTAAGTTAAGCGTCTTAAAAAATAAATTTTTAAAGCATCTGCACTTAGCAAAAGATCCTTCTTTATGGTTATCAAATGTGCCAATACGTGTACATCTATCTGCACATGGTTAATCTGAATGGAAGCTTGTGCGGTTAACATTACAAGCTCCTTACACGTTTTCCTTTAACAACAGTTTAGGAAATAGCCCTCACACTTCTATGTGTGTCCCTGAACTCCAACTATGGTTAGGAACTCACAAATTGGCCAACATGTACAGAATTCCAAGCATTACCAAGCCTCGCTTGAACAGGCAGAGCACTAGATGAAGCTTTGCAAAGCATGCAGGGAAAACCCTTCACTTAATTAATCAACAATTTCAGCACATTAAGTTAAGCGAAAAGTATCATTGCAATCTGCATGCCATGCTTTATTCTTTTACATGTGTAGTTGTATATGTACTCATTACATCTCCTGTAACATTTGCACTGAAGACAACAAAACTGTGTACTGAAACACATCTGTTAAATCAGATCTCCTACTAGTTTTGATGGTTAAGGGTCCTTGGAACTCCAGTTCCATGAACAAAATTTACCCGACCTATCCAATTGAACCCAATCGACCTCCATCGTTCGATTGGTTTCGGCAATCGAACAAAATCGAACACCTATTTAGCTGTGATTTCGATTTTTGAACCAATCGAACCAATATAATCGAACAAAATCGAACTAATCCAATGCAATTGTCTCTTGACGCCTCAAACTGAGTAAAACACGTGGAATATAATCATTTTCAGCTTTTATTGAATAACAGGAACTGAACATCATACTGCAAGAATGTCACTGTTCGAACAAAACAAAACAAATAAAAGGCAATTTCGATGACTGTGAAGGTACTGTGACTGTTAAAAGGAAATGCTTAGAGCCAATCTTCTCAAAGATAAAGAATTCTTCTCCCACATCACCAGTAAAATTACATTCTTGGTAACCTTTTACAATGCATGTAATTTCAATACATGCAGTGCCCTCCCTCTCCTCCGTGTTTGACATTTCAGACATTTCAGCCCTGGGTTTCAGTGCTGAGCAAAAGTCGCGTAAAAAGGGAAGGGAGTTAGCGGTGATTTCACTTTCACTTTCGGAATTTTCCAATACCACGTGCCTATCATGCGATGCGGCGTTCGTTAATCGAACTTTCGATTATACCAATCATTCGGTAATCGAACGTTCTGATTGGGTTCGATTACCAATCGTTCAGTAATCGAACGTTCGATTTTGTTCAATTGGCAAAATTTTATTGTGAGTTTGATTATGTTCGATTGAGTTCGGCAATCGAACGATTGGTGTTCTGATTGGGTTCGATTGCCGAACTGTTCAGTTGGATAGGTCGGGAATTTAGCGATGGTTTATGTTTACAACAATACACATATAATATGTAGAGTTAGCCACTCAACAAAAAAACATTTTGGTTTCAGTTTCAAGTTCAGTCCCTGATGACTACTGCATTTTTTTACGTGTATGACTAAGAATAATCATTATTTCTGTAATAAATTCCCACAAAATGCTTGTATTTCTTATTTTGACATTTACACAAAACTTGAGAAAATACAATTCTTGCAAGTCTACACAAGTCCAAGCATGTTCATAAACACATCAACAAATATTTGATTTCTGTATAAAGTGGCTGCAAGTCATAACCTTATCAGTTTCTACATTATCAAAATGAAATTAACTCGTGTTAAGGAAAAATCAATGAAGATTGAAGTTTAACATTCCGTAATCATAAACAATTGCTCTCATCTAACCTAACTTGCAAGGGACAAGAAAAACTACGTTGAACAAGAGTCACACACTTCATTTAAAGCTGTTGAATATTGCGCGGGCTATTTCGGTGACCGTTTCGAGAAGTCAAAAATAGAACATGAAAGACTCACTCTCATTACAGAGCTTGTAAAATAACACATTAATTCGAATTACTGAAGGAATTAAAAAGTAACGCCGTTTTTAAACAAGTTCTCTG
>JAHPZR010006394.1:0-22132 GCA_019787425.1 Platygyra sinensis
AGGTGGCTCCATAGAGTTATTACGAAACACCCTCCCTATAGAGCGCAAGTTAGGAAGGGAAACATAGTTAATTTTTCTTAAAGTTTTCCTCTTTCCTCTTTCTCTTTTGGTTGTCAATTTTTGTATTAAGGCTGTTACCATGGTAACATCTCATCTAATGACAGGCAGATATATTCCTCATTTTGACCAAAACTCCTTAATATTTACACTTTCCTTCGGTGAAATTTTTTCATATTTCGCCACATCATGGAAATGATATTGCCTGACATTTTGAACTGGTAAAAAGTCAAGATTGTCCAGACGGTTTTTCCAATATTCGGTAATTTCTCATTATTCTCAATATATGACATTAGCTCTGACAGATTTTAACAAAAATAGGGTATTTTATAGGAATCGTATGTGGTTACAACTGAGCCAAATTAAAAAAAAATTCACCGAAGGAAACACGAGAAACTTAGCATTTATTTTCTCACGTGACGTCACAAAAATCAGAAAAACACGCGTGGTATCACGCATGAGTATTCATTTTGGCGCGCATTCATTTGACGCCATGTATCGCGTGCGAGAAAGCAGAGTAAATTAGAGCTCTTTTAGCGGTTATTTATAGAGCTTTTTGTCGTATTTTTTTGGCCCTCAGGCTTAAACACATGTTTGAACGGAGTTTGAAACTATTGCTACTTATACCGAAGTGATTTAACGCCTTTCAAGTACTGAAGTGATTTTGTTTCTGCTTAGGGTTACTTGCATCATTTTTGAATACGCGATTACTACTGACGTTTGGCAGGCAATGGTAGCACGCGCTATTGAGTCTCAGTAAAACTCTAGGGTCAGCCACCTTAATAAGTATTCTAGGACAAACCAATTCAATTAATGTCATTTAAAATAGGTCGCATATGGGGTGTTTGCATAAAAAATCATTTATTGCAGTAGATATATCTAGCAACCTTTGTGGCATTTCAGGTGTAAAAGTATGGGATCGCCTAATAAAAGGGTTCCCAAATCTCCACTGAAACAGTGGGTATTATATCAAGGGGTGGATGTATGCACGGGAATTGTTGTAAGAAAAAAATCACAATAAGAAGAAAATAAAATTTAGTCAAAAATTGTTAGATGTTAAAGAATACACTAACGTTGAGGGACCAACAAACTGCAAAGCAGCCACGTCAACCACAAGGCAGTGCAACAATAATGATAATAATAATAATATAAAAGAGAGATTAGCATGGAGTGGTTAGAGGAAGGTTAAAATTAGTATTTAAAGTTAGGGATTAAAGTTAGGAGGAGGGGGAAAAAAATGTTTTAGACTTAGAAAATTTGATGTGTATATGAATGAAACTCAAAATTTTACCCAAGGGGTATCTATTTAAAACATTAAAAAATATAATTAAAATTCAGAGACCCAAAAATGTAAGTTTAAATGATTTAATGCAATAAAAACATTGTATGAAAATTACAAATAGTATTTGAAAAACTGAATACTCTCTTGTTATTGAAAAGGAAAAAAATGTACAGCATTTTTCGTTCTATAAAAATATGATCTATGTGAATCGAAATTAACAGATTAATGGTATTTTTGTTCTCAAAAATATGGGGTCTATATGATTAAAAATTTTATAGATTATTGGTATTTGAATTCTCCATTGAGAAATAGCCAAGTGGCATGATGAACATCATAATAGAACCAAATGTTATCTTTAGAGTCTAAGCTGTTATTAATATTCCTTTTTGCAGTGTGGTCCAGTGCTGAGATGTAAGAATCCATTCTGTTATCAGGTACTTTGAACAGCCATAACCCAGGAAAAACAGCATCAGCTTAAATGTGTCGGTATCTCCAATGGGTTTCTTCCAAAATAATTGTTGGATGTCATGTGGCCAGGTGGATGGTGGGTACAAAGCATCTCCATTTAACAGAGTAAGTAAATTCCTTCTTTTTTGGATTAATCTTGGCCTCTCTTTTCTTTTTCATTCATTCATTCAATTGTGTGCTGTAGCCGAATTAAATGCTAGAGATAATTTGTTTTTATTTGCGTTAATCATATTTAAATGAATTTCGGGCTGGAAAAAATTTAATTTGTGTTAATCATATTTAAATGAATTTCAGGCTGGAAAAAAAATTTTAATTTATTCAAAATAACTTAGGTTGAAAAATTCAAAAAAATTTTTGTATAATTTGTTGTATAATTTGAAAGGATATAGGAGAAGTAAACAAAAATTCCTGAAGCAAGCAATAAAAGGGGGTAACTTGTAACCCTGAGCGAGGGACCCTAAATTGGGCACTAGGCTGCTGGGCCAACAGCCATCTGGTCCTGTCAAAAGCGCAGCGGCAGACAAGAGCTTGCACAGTCTAAAATTTGAGCCTGCTTGCTATCTAAGCCTGAATGACTAATGGCTTTGTAAAATTGTATTATGTATTAGGTAACCATTGAGAGGGTATCGAAATCAAGAGAAGAAGGAATAAGAAAAAGATATGACATCACCCGGGTGGAAAAAGACAGGAACATCGACACCAAGGCTCTCATGGTTGAGAATCCTCAGGGGCAAAGCCCAACCGAGCAGGGGTGTTTCTAGTCCGGTACCAGACCTTTGCCCGACACCCCCGTGTCGAGTCCAGTGGAAAAGAAAAGGAAGAGATAGGAAGAGATACTGAAGATGAGCTTGTGACCCTCTGTAAAAACGAACTTTGCAGACAAAGAAAATTATAATTTTGCATATAATGAAGGCTTTGATAAGGTTCGCAAAGGAAAGCGAAAAACGATTTTTTAAAAATGTTTCTATTTAACGCTGAAAATAAAATAATGTAAGTACCGAAGAGTAGAAAAAGTTAAAGTGCAGCGTATCGTGCAGGTGGAAACAAATCCCCTGGGGATAATCAATAGAATAAATAAAGCCCTGTAAAAATTTTATTAACTGTGCGTATCAGTGTAAAAAACAATAAAAAAGTACTCACTTTGAGAGGAATAAACTCTTGGAAGGAAAATACACTTGAAACAGAATTCTGTGACGAAAACGCCGTAAATAAAACTGAACTTGAAGACCTTGACCGTGAAAAATAAATTGGTTTGATGCCACGATTGCGCCATGATTGCGTGATTAGTAATGACGTAGCAAAAGGGGCTCGAAAAGGACGATGGTATAGTCACGAAAAAGTTCATTCCAAGAAATGACGATGTGTGTCAGAAAACCGTTGCAAGGCAGGAATTTAGGCTGTGATAAACCCTTTTCTAATAGCAGATGTGATTTCCATAATGTGCAAGGGATAAAACAAAAGCTAAGCTCGAAGGAATTGTCAACGAGGAGAGAAACGTAATAACATTTGGAAGTGAAACCCACGAATTCGATGGAACAAGATAGTGACTGGTTAACCGGTAAGTGAAAGACTTCAAATCAATGATTTATCGTTCTAAAACATACAAGTTACTGATAAATCTTAATTGTAGAAATATGGGATAGGAATGATTTTAAACGCAATTTTTCAGTAATCGCAAGCAAAATCTTTGTCGCAGAGTAAATCAGGTATAACTATCACTAGCATAATTTTTTTATTTCTATGTGAGCTTAAGTTTACAGTGATCTCATGTTTGGAATCTAATGAGAACATAAAGATCGGTGAAACTCTAAATTTTATCAAATTCGTGGAATAACTCACATGATTGATATCTGGAAGGTAATGATTGGTTAAACAAGATTCAAGAGATTCTTAAGGAGACCTAAAAGTGGGGAAAAGAGTATAAACATTAGTGGTAGTGATTAGTATAAGGTAATGATTGGTTAAACAAGATTCAAGGATGGCAGTTCTGCACGCTTAATACCGCCTTGGAAAAGGAACGGGAAAAAAAGGAAAAACAAAATTCTTACAACACGGGGTATTCGTATTTGGTCACCCACCCAAGTACTATCCCCGCCGAACATGGCTTAACTTTGTTGAGCAGACGAAACACGTTGCTGTCCTTGTGGTATAGTGACTCACCCAAGATGGCCGGGATTGGAGGTAAGGGCTGCGATATATAGTTTCATATATATATTAATTCTTCTTTTCTTGCAAAGTTTCGATTTCCGGTAAGACAGTACATGCATGAGGAGATGTAACGCTGTTGAAAACATTCATATTCAGAAAGTTATCGGTCCGTGAGACCGAATTATCTTCGTCCGAGAGACTGAGGCAATTATTTCGAAAGTGCCGCTTGTCCGATCACCAAAGCAAGTAATAGTTCTCATTTTCATATTCCTCTAACTTTTTGTTCTCTACTTTCCCAGCCATGCAGTATCAGATATTTTTTCTCTTTTTGATACCTTTTCTCATCTTAGGACAGCAACGTGTTTCGTTTGCTCAACAAAGTTAAGCCCTGTTCGGCGGGGATAGTACTTGGGTGGGTGACCAAATACGAATACCCCGTGTTGTAAGAATTTTTTTTTTTCCTTTTTTTCCCGTTCCTTTTCCAAGGCGGTATTAAGCGTGCAGAACTGCCATCCTTGTGTAATGTCGTTTCTTCTATTTGTCAACTTTTTGTCCCTCATTTCGCCGTGGCCGTATTTATGTGTATTTATTTAATACATACAGCGGGACATTCGTTCGAATTCTCCTCAATTCTCTCGACTCTTGATCTTTCAAAACATTTAATCATGGCTTGAATCATTCGAAAATTCATACAGCTCGTCAATTTTGTGACTTTCAGTGTCTTCTATTTCTTTTTCGGCAATCGATTATGGTTAAACCTGTATGAGCGGGCACTTTCGCGACATGAGACTTCTATAATTTATACAGATAGCTTCTATTTATGAAAACGTTCGTGCAAGAATTTATTCAATGTAGAACCTTTCTTCGTGCTTTATACCGAGTCCGTAATGCTCGGTCCGCGTTTTATACCCAGTCCGTAATGCTTAGTCCGCGTTTTATACCTGAGTCCGTGTTTTATACCCAGTCCGTAGTCCGTAGTCCGTAGTCCGCAGTCCGTGTTTTATACTGACCGTACTGAACAGGTATGTGTTGAACATCAGAATTCTCCTTAAAGAAATTTATACGATTTGTACCATGCTCCTCGGGAGAATTTGGCATTTTCAGAGATGATCTTGTATCGTAAAGATCAAGAGAAGCAGAACTGAAAGATGATTGAAAGGAGCTCACTCACAGAATTTTGAATTTTTTTGGCCAACCACAAAATTACCTTTGAAGGGAACTCAACCTGAAATCGTAGTTTACTAAGATAGAAAAACACCAAAGAGATGATAATAAACCATAAAGGAACAAGGATGGTTAAGGATGGAGAAGATTGACATGGATTACAAATGACGAACTTAAATAATTAGACTAAGCTTTTCGAGATGCACAAACTGTAACATAACTCCGTTAAAAAGTGTTACAGACCGGTATCATGAATTGGATTGCGAAGGGGGATTTTTTCGATGCTGTAGTTGCAGTCTTCCTTGCAGCCAGCCACAGTTTGTCGTCCTGAGCGTGCAGTGATCCATACAACAGCTCTTACATACTCAAAACCATCCCCAACGCCAGCCACTTCTGTACAATGGATAGTGAATATTGCCCAAACTGGCTGTAATAGAGAGATTCTGATCGCTGTAATGTCGCTGTCATTGATGTCGTTTTGTGTTTTGGTAGTTTTGTTTTATTCATTTCTTTTGTTCCAATCAGGATCCCGGTACAAACACATACTGGTTGATTTACGATAAAGCGACTGGAGAACTCACTCCCCTCGGAGTAGATTCATACAAGCCGCAGGATGATTCAACCACGATCTTTAGGCTTGTAACAGGGGCCAGTCACGAAGAAGCAACAACATCCACAACAGCAACGAGTGTTACTGAACTAGAGCCCAGCTCTAGTCCTGGCAAACTTGGTGAATTGGGCCTGGTTACCATGTGCCTTCTGGCGGGTATTGAAACAGTGTTGTTCTTTTAACTTCATCAGAAACTCTAGCAGCATTATGAAACCAAGCTACAAGGCTGGAATATGTTTTAACAGGAAGCATAGCGTTCCGGCTGCACTGCATTAAGTATTAGATCAAACTGGAATTAGCTAAGTCAATAGCTGATCCAGAACTCAAGATAAGGCAGTGGGGGAGCACGGTGTTGTTTTGCTTGCCCTGCTGGCTTTTCTTCCTTCGCTGGTTCCTTTTTTTAAACCCAATGTAAGGGGAGCCTCCCCTACATCCATCACTGTAAGTCAGCTAAAAAGTAGTGATATGGTTACTTTTGTTTTGTGCAGCTAGGGTTTCATTATAAAAGCACGATTTCCTGGTTGTGATAAGCATATTCTATTGTGGAAGCGTTCCTTTAATTAAGGACCATTCTTAGCACTGATCATGAGGAATTCAATAATTACTTACCAAAAGGGCTAATGAAAACAACCATTGGCAATCACGGCAATGAACCAATGAGAACTCAAATGAAATACACGTGACCAAGTCGTGGCTAGCTAGTTTCGGTTTTGCATGTGATCAGTTGAATAATTGTAACGAACCTTTTGATCTTGTTCCATCTGTTAATTTACTTTAATGACTTCCATTCTGTTGTAATTTCATAATAATTGGTAAGTCAAAACAATAGCCTGCGAGTAGGTTTAAGTATTAGCTGTTTTCTGCGGCTTTTCGCTTTGGAGCGCGAGCGAGGTTGAGGGGGAGAGGTTCGTTTGATCTCACGTGTTGTGTCTCCGCCGCTCGTGTTCCAGGTCCAAATAGGAGAGCTTACAGGCATAGACGAATTTATTAGCCATCACAACCAAGTCCGTCTCTTAGACTGGGCATTAGAGTAAATAGTTCGACTTGAAGAGTCTTGACGTACGATCTATCTTGTGCCCATCTTCAAATTGATACATATAACCCTCAGCCCTAAAATCTTGCTTAGCTCCGGTATTAAATCGCTGGTTAATAGAAACTAGATTATTAAATGTAATTAGAAAAATTTGATTGGCTTACAGCATCGTAGGTTATGAGCAATCACGCTAATCAAGTAAAGTCAATATATATCCACTGTTTTCGCCTCTGTTTCCGCTCAATATGTTAACCGTTTAATCGTTAATCCAGGTTAAATTAGTATCCTTGGGAGTTTTAAAGCCCATGCAGACCCCTACCCTACTTATGATGTTTCAAATTAACCTTAATTGGTTTGTCCACGATAATCTTCTCCAGCCACTACACTCCCTTTGTGTTATACCCTCTCTTGTTAGTAGAGTTAAAACTGAGGAATCCTGACCATTTTGATATTTAAAAGTTTAGACAGTTTACAGAGGTCGTTTATGCCCATTGAGGCCCTCTTTTGATGTGAAACCCGTTAATTTTTAGCTAGTACAACGTTAAAATTGGAAAAGCTGAACTCAGTTATAACCGTCCTTTAATTGATTAAGGCAAAGAACCACACGGCCTTTGGTAGTCATTGCCATGTTACTCTGACCTGCTTATGGAGCACATATAATAATAATAATAATAATAATAATAATAATAATAATAATAATAATAATAATAATAATAATATTAACTTTATTTAAGTGTCGTATGTATTTAGCACAGCAGTGCTAATTGGGGAAACTGTAAATAACAACTGAATATTTCAAATAGAACATAAACTATACTAACTATACATATAGACAAACTTTACTTACGAATATGTCATGTGCTGCTACAGGACAACGGATTTTTCAAGACCAATGACGAGTTTTTTTATTTAACAAATAAAGAATCCTAAGCCATGGTTTACACTGTGATGAAACACGACGCGCATTTAAGGACAGGAGGGAAATGTAGAGATTTCTCGAGTGTTCTAAAATGTCCGGAGTGTTTTATCCCAGTGTAATACACGGCTAAGACGTCTTCATTTACTTGATGATACAGAAGTAATGTGGCGAAAAATGATAAAACACACTTTTTCTATGTTTTATACTCTATTAGTATAAATTTACCGTAGTCTATTGTGAATCCGTGAATTTGATTGGCTAAATTACCGCTTTCTGTCTGCTCATAGAAAACAGTTAAGCATCAGTGTACATCGCGCCTTACGTTTGAACTTGATGTAACATAATAAAACAGTTCTTTTCTACGCGTTACTTGACATTTTTTTTCTTTTCAGGCAATGAGACTACGGTAAATTTATACTAAAACAATTAGACTACTCGCCCTCGTTTCTACGAGCAGATAGAGACTCGGGCTCGTAGTCCAATTGTTAATTCAAGTAGAAAACAGTCCTAAAGCACGCGCGCTGATTGCTTAATAATCGTTTTTCTATAACTCGATGGAGACACAGAACTAGCGCACGCTGTTGACGTAGTGAAGGCGCGAGCAAAGAGAATTTACATTTTGATAATCAAAGTTAACAAATTGTTTTCCTTTTTCTGGTCGCGGTGTTTTCTAAAGGAAATAGAAAACATTACTCCGTGTTTCTATCGAGTTATAGAAACACTCGTGAAAGTTTGGGAGAACTCGAAAAAGGCGCCTACGGATCGTGTTCCCACAGCATTTCTCGTTCTGCCAAACTTCCACTCGTGTTTCTATAACTCGATAGTAATACGGTACATGTTTTCTATTTCTTAAATAAAACATGAGGTTTTGACCAATCAGAACGCGCGCAACTCATAGGTATTGCATTGCGCATAGCGCATCCCTACTGCGCACGATTTTTTGCGTCATTAGCGCGCGCAGATGAGCGCATGGTGGAGCGCGCGCGCATACATAACATAAGAGACTTCCCTCAGGCTAAGCTCGACAAAGAAATAAGTGCTTCTTTTCTCTGAAACGGGGACGGTGACTTACATATTTTTTTTATTTCAATAAGAACAGTATCCTCAATAACTGGCAAAAAAAAAAATAGCAGAAATCTATGGCTACTTTTTAGGCAAATGAAATAAATTCTACAGAGGGGGCATAACGGGCCGAAAAGCGCATGTCCAAATTATGTTTGCTTTGAACGATAAAAAGAATGCAGGGTATTTGAAGACATTTTCCCGGGACGTAGATGAATAAACAATCCAAGAAAGTCAAACTCTGGTGCTCGGACCTACAACACCCTACCGAGAATCATTAGACAAGTAGATACCCTCAGTGAATTCAAAATTAAGCTAAAGCGCCACTTTAAACAGGAACACTTGCGTTACATGTTATCTTAACTTAATTAATTGTCTAATTTTAATGTTTCAATGTCTTTGTTTTTGTGTTTTGTCAGGGCTCCATTTAAACTAGCTCTGCTAAATTGGATGCCCCTGGATAAATAAATAAATAAATAAATAAATAAAATAAAAAATAATGCGCTGCATTGAAAAAATCGAGCTTACTTGTTGCGCACTGAGATAACCAAAAGCAGGGCTCCTGCTAAAAGTCACCTAAATGACCATATTCAGGTCAGCATTGTGGCATGAAGACAAGCACGGTGACCCCCTCTTTTTATTACGTTTTTAACATCTCCTTGTACTGTAACAACAGCATACCAAGTTTCGATTATCGGAAATCTCTGGTGGGTTTTTTTATTTAAGAATCACCTTAATTCTGTACGCCTCTTTGTTGTTGATGTACTAGCCGTTCATCCGCGGATAAGTGCTAATATATAAGTAAGTAAAATTAAACCGATTAATCTATTAATCTAACAAGGTTGTAAGCTGTTCACATGCTTTCTATAGCTCTTTTCCTATAGTTATCAGCTGTTGACATGCAAACGAGGGGAATTCTGCTTTGTATTGGCCCTTTAGCCTCGCTTGTGTGCCTTTCTAAACAAAGGAATATTTGACAGCACGCTCAACTCCAATATCAGCTATGTTTACATTCGTCATGATTTGTTTAAACTAAGAGGCCTCCTAGCGAGCGTGGACCGCAATCTCCTCTGAATTACACGATCGCCTAGAAGGTTAAAAGGGAGGAGAGAAGGAAGAAAAGCGTTTTAATTTTGAAGATTATTCATTATCCGCAAGTTTATCTCACCCATACTATAGACTTAATCTTGTGGAGAGCAGTTGCGACGTATTTTGCTCCTGCCAAACAACCATGTCCTGAAAAGTATTTTTATTCCCTTTTGCTCGTCTACCCTATTCACCTTATCTTTAATTTTGAAAGATTGATCACGTTTAGACCACGTGAACATCAAAGAAAGCACGTGAATTTCAAATTAATCGCTAAATTTCCGACCTAAACTTTAAACCAACCATTTGGGACTTTATCAAACCGCATAGTACAACCGGAAGATGAGGTTGCCTAACGAGTAGTCCCCTAGGCTCGATTTCCCCCGCTTTCTCGAGTCCGGTCTACGTTTCTTCCCCGAGCGCGGGCGCTTTTCCTGAACAGCGGCTGGTAATCGAGCCTAGTAGCCCCCTTGGTGTTTGCTTATTCCAAAAGTTCTGTGCTGAAAGAAGGGACAGATACTGATGAAGCTAAACAATCCTAATAGCAGTCTCCTCACCGTGCGAAGAAAAACAAACAACCTTGGAACCTAGCCATTTATTTGAAGTCGAGCCAAAAACTGAAAGCCAGTCGTGTAAAAAAACGTTGAGGTCATTCCAAAAATATTGAAGTCGTGCCAGAAAAGTTGAAGTCGTGCCGAAAAGTTGTAGTCAGGAAAATTGCGCCATGTAAGATCTTGCTGATCAATTTGCACTGATCACTTTTAGTTTATTTGTTTAAGCAAAATTAATATTCCTTACCTTTAAATGCATTAAACTTGCATATATTGCAGTGAGTTATTTAGAGTTGCGCTAAGCAATTAATATTTAGAAGTCGTTTCATAAAAACACTGGGCTCCGTAACCCTCTGACGTAAATTCTGTACATTGATTCAGAGCTATTTAGAGAATACAGAAACTTTTGCCAAAATCAATTCCCTTTTATGGAATGGATTTTCAACATTCTGCGTTCCTTTGTGTATAGGTAATCATTCAAACTCCTGATTGGCTGCACCTATTTAGAGTAGCATTTGATAAGCGAACGCAGTGGTGACTGCTCAGACACTTGAAACATTGAGAGGAGCTTTTTGGAAAGCTGGAACTAAACGGAGAAGATGAAGATGTCATCAGTTCATACTTTATTGCTCGTATTCTTCTTCTGCAGCTTTTCCAACATCATACAAGGTAGAATTTTAAACTTTCAGTTCACTTAAGTCAGTGGCATATCTGTTGATAATCTGTAACCGTCGAAGACGGTGTTATGACTTATTACGGAAGTACCAAAACTCAAAACAACTTGACGAAACGAGCGAAGTAACACCGCCGAAGCACTGAAATGAAATGAAATCACCAAAGTAAGCAAAACTCCCGTTATCATTATTGAGGGCTAACCATAAATAAGCTAGTCTTTCAGCTGCTATTTAGAGTAGACCGACGCCCAGCACCACGGTTTCGTTGGTTTAGTTCCGCATTTGACGATGGTGTAAAGATGGAAAAGATTTGTTAAGACTAGGAACAGTCTGAAAAGCTATTTAAAATTATTTAAATAAACAGTAACAGCTAGAAGGGATTGGTGCAAGAGAGACGATTGAAGATTGAGGATTTGGCTTGTTTTGGCAATGTTTTGCGGGCTTGCTTTGGCATGTTTCGTAATATCACAAAAACATCGTTTAGAAGGGAAGCCGGGAACTGAGTTAAAATTGTACCCAACAAGTTGTTACAGATCGACACTTGCTCTGACTCATGCCCTCTGCTTCCGGCGCCGCAAATCGAATCTAAGTTAAAAGTTGTAATGGCAGCGATGTTGAAGTTAATTTAGTAGCATTTGGAGTAAAATTTTAAGCCGTTGTCAGGTTTGGAATCAAACAAAACGCGACGAGATACATTGCTAAATACATCGTTACAGCGGAAGTCCTTCCGTGTAGCAGTTATCATGATATTTTAACTGTTTTGACGTCATTCGTGGAAATTAACCAAGTACATTCCGTGGACATTCAGAGAATATCGGACATTTTGCTGCAAGTCTAATCTACAGATGTCCATCGAATTCTTTTTATGGAATCGAATTTAATCCCGTGCAGCTTATCTTTTTTAAAAGTTTTAGCATTTAAAAATGCTAAAACTTCTGTTATTCCCGGTCGTTCATAATTTGTTCAGAGATCAAAATCTCTGAAACACAGGATTTCCTTAATTTCCACGAATGCCTGATATTTATTTTTCATAATACCATTTAAACTTAGCCCACGACTATAAAACGCGTATCAAGCCACTTACACGTTAAAGGAGACGACCGCACTCGAGAGCACGCAGTATTCGTTGAAATCATGGAAATCCTGTGTTTCGTAGAATGTAACCTGCGAGCACAGGCAGGTTCATTTTTGGGAGCACACTTGTAATCGGCGAGTTCTCCGTTGTCATCATAACCTCTGGGTCATACTTATCTTCTCAAAAGTGACGAAGGGGGCATTTCTAGCCAAGCCATAGGACGGCATTAAATAATTTTTGGCATTGAAATTAAAACCTACATATACGTCAGGATTACATAAAATAATAGAGGGAGTTTCTATAACTCGGACCTTTGCTTATTTCAGTGATTTCGCTTCGTTTCGATCTTTTCGACTTTTCTCTGGTGGGTTCCGTTTTATTGTTTCGCCGTTTTGTTGTTTCGACGCTAAGGGAATGAAAGTGACTGAAATTAAGGCCTGTTTATTTTTAAATAATCTGTCTGATTACACGTTGGCAATATTTTAATGTTCCCAGCCCAGTTCGGCAGAGAAAGGAGAAGCCCTCCAAAGCCCGCTTCTGAGGTAAGTACGAATTGTTCCGTGGCTAGTTAGGGAAAAAACTGTTATGTTTTCTTCACTCGGACATCTTATGTGACGAGTTTCCATTTACTATTTCCCATTCTATCTCCCAATCATTATTTTAGGTTGAATAATAACGAACACATTTGGAAAGGACATGCCACTTTTGAATTCTTTGCAGTAAATAATTTTAAATGCACGATGGAGAAAACTGCGATTAAAAAACTCAGCAAACTAGTTACTGCATGTGAAACATGGTAACTACAAGTGTGATTTACGCTTGACCTTACATTATTGTAGCATCTTAATCAAACAATTGGGCCTAAAACGGCCTAAAAACAGGCTTCAACAGTTCAACAGGCCGCTTCTTTCATCAGTGAGAGCAACATACTGTCAAACGTCAGGATGCTTAGCGTTAACTCTGCTGACATTCACGCCAGGAAATAATTTACGGAAACGAGTTTTCGATAATTATTCCGAGTGAACGAGGCGAAGAGATAAAGCAACACTCGCTTGTGGCTGCTAAGATAAAAAGCCAGCGTGATCATGAAGCGGAATGATTTGGTTGCGCATCAGAAAAAGATGTAAAATATTATGACATAGCTCTTATACTCCCTTAACTCCTAGCTGTATGTTTTCTGGTTCAATGTTTACCCAATCTCCTATATATTTTTGCCCTCACTTCTCGCAGATTATAGTCACCCTGAAGATTGACTGGAATGTCAGCGTAGTTAATAAGGAAGTACCCGCCAGCTACGTCACAAACGTGCAGAACGGAACCGTGTTGGTGGACATCCTAAACAAAGCCGCAGGAGACAACAAACAAGGACCTTTTAACAAATACGACAGTACTTACTATGGAGGTATAGGGTACTTTATAACAGCTATGGATGGAACACAGCAGAATCCTACTACTGGCTATTCCTGGTTCCTCTTTGACGAGCAAACTGGAGGAGCTCTTCCATGTGGTGTGAGTTCGTATGTTCCCGTCAACCAGTCTACCACCATTTTCAGGTATACGACTTACTCAAGTCACAACGAAACCGTCACTGGGTATTGCAAGACTTTTCCTCCCCCTGAACAGGTTGGTGATTTGTCTTGTCGTAATTCTTAATTCATGACCTGAGCTCTGAAAGCCTCTAGTTAAATTCTCTACCTGCATAAAAACCATCGCTTCAATCACTGCGAAGACTGCATGCTAGTCCGCTATTACATATACCTCATCTCACAGGCGCAACCGAACCAATGTTTCCCTCACCTCTTCTAACCCCATAACCGCCGGAGCAAACCGGAGGAGCTCTTCCATGTGGTGTGAGTTCGTATGTTCCTATAAATCAACCTACCACCATTTTCCGCTATACGATCTCTCTTACTCAGGTCATAGCCAAAACGTGACCGATTATTGCAAGCAATTTTCCTCTTCTGGACAGGTTGGTAACTGGTTATTCTTCTTTAGTTTATTCTTGATTTTAACTCTGAAGACAATTAAGATCTACATACAATAAGGAAAAATCGACGAAGGCTTGCTTACTGCAGCTTATTCATTCCTCTTTTCATAGATTGGCACTTGGTGGCTTACAAGTTTCAAATTGATTCAAGAACGAACAAGTTGCAAAAGTCCACTTCAAACCTCCTATTCAATTTAAAATAGAAAGATAGTAATTCCAGGAACACTGATACCACGAAAAAAAGCGTCAATTTTTTGACCTAAAGAGCCTAAAAAGTACGTCGACGTTAAGCAAACTTAGAACTGCCAAAAGCTATTTGATTTGAAAAGCCAGTTTAAAATCAGTTTCAAACTCCTCATTAGAACTTAAACCATTTCTACACTATATTCTTAAACATTAGCTGTCTAGGAAAAGATGAGTTGAAATTTAGTCAAAAGTAACATGCACGCAGCACAGGAGCAGTCTCTCAAAACAAGAAGGATATTTTTGTCCATTTTTAAAAATAATACTTTAGTTTTTCTTGTTTTCTTTCAACGGCTTTTTTCTCGATTTTTTTTCATACTATTTCGTATTGATACTGGTTAACAAAAAAGCTACACGGCCTTGTGACTTGACCACCAGGTCTAGGAGTTTATTTTTTATTCTGTAGTTTAAACCAGCACCGCGAGGATAAAAGTTATTATAGAATTCTGTGTTTCTGAGTCAACGCCTACCAATAACGGCTGCCACTTTAGCTCTTGTTAATTCTTGTACAAAAATCTAGAATGATCGCAGACTCGCAGTCACTGACAAATAAGTGATCGATAGATTACAATCTTGAATGGAAAAGGTCCTTATTTAGATAAAAGTAGTTATTTTAAAAATTTCCGTACTGGGAAACATCTTATGTAATAACAAAGACAATATCTTCCATTTAGGTACCGCCCTCTGCAATCACAGTTACCCTTGAAATGGACTGGAATGTCACCAGTGTTGGCAAACCTATTCCTGCTCCTTACACCACGCAGGTTGCCAAGGGCACCGTTCTCGTGGACATCATGAACAAGGCCGCCAACGAAAATACAAATGGTCCTTACAACAGGTGGACTTCCACTTATTACAGTGGACTGGGACATGCCATTACTTCCATGAACGGTACTGAACAGGTATGTGTTGAACAGTATCTTTAAATTGAGGGAAACCCTAAAGATAGCAGTTTACTAAGATAAAAAAAGAAAGATTATAATAATAAAGCATAAAGGAACCAGGATGGTTAAGGATGGAGAAGATTAGCACGGATTACAGATGACGAACTTGAAACGTTTAGACTTAACTTTTCAAGATGCACGAACTGTAACGTAACTTCGTTAAAAAGTATTACAGACCACCGTGGATTGAATGGTGAAGGGGCATCTTTTTGATGTTGCAGTTTTAGTCCTTTTAACACCCAGCTGCCATGTCCACACGGCAACTCCTAAGCCCCCGGCCAAACGATCGCACCAACCTCTTCTGTATAATAGATAGTTAATTTTGCCTCAGACTGACTGTAATCAGGAGAGATTCTGATCGCTGTAATGCCACTGTCATTGATGTTGTCTTGTGTTTTGATTTTTTTTTCTATTCATTTCTTTTGTCCAATCAGGATCCCGGTACAAAAACATACTGGATGATTTACGATAAAGCCACTGGGAAACTCACTCTCCTCGGAGTGGATTCGTACAAGCCGCAGGATGATTCAACCACGATCTTTAGGCTTGTGACAGGGGCCAGTCACGAAGAAACAACAACATCCACAACAGCAACGAGTCCTGGCAAACTTGGTGGATTGGGCCTGGTTACAATGTGCCTGCTGGCGGGTATTGAGGCGTTGCTGTTTTTCTAACTCAATCCGGGAACTTTGAAATCAAGCTACGATAAGAAACACAGTTTTCACTGTACTGCATTTCGTATTTGATCTTATAATCTAATTCAGTCAGCTTAAGAGTAGTAATATGGTTACCTTTAACCTGGGCAACTAACCTTATATTTTATTCTGAAAGCACGGTTTCAAACAGTTGTGATAACCACTTTCGGTTACAATCAAAAAGTACATATAACAACGGAGGAAGTCAATACCTGCTTGCCTTATCAGGGCGCTTTTCAAAACTAAAAAAAAAACAATTATGGCTAGTGCCAACAAGGATTAACAGCACATTGAACCAATGAGAACTCGACGCAGATAAACTCAATTGGCGAGCGCGGGAAAATTGAATGCGGTAGACCAAGTCGTGATTGGCTTTGGTTTTACATCTGATCGTTTCGTTGGCGCGAAAATCTTTAACCTCAAATTGACTTTTTAACTTTATGACTTCCCTCTTCTTTGTTAGCTCACAACAATTGGATTTTGCATCAAAACAATGAGGTTTTTCTATTCCAGAGATGCATAGTCCATCAAGACGTTTTATGCGCAGAGTTTCAGAGTAGCAAGAATATATTGGACTCACTAAATTGACACTAACCCTCACTTTTTTCAAGACGGACTAAAGCAGAGAGCTTGTACCGATATCATGTATAATTATGAAGAAGTTTAATTCTTAAGATGCCTGCCTTTACACACGGAGACAAATTCATTACCTGTCACCAAGCTCGTCTCTAAGTTGCCGCTCAAGACTGGGCACTAGAGAGCTCGTCTTAAACGTATGAGCTGTCTGTGTGCACGTTTTGACACCGAGGCGCATAATACACTCGTGCATCGGTGGCCCCATGATTAGTGCGCTCGATTCCGGATCGCCCTGGTCGAGGACATTGCGTTGTGTTCTTGGCCTCTCTCCCCCCGTTGTAGAAATGGGTACCGGCAATCTTAATAGGGAGTTTAAGAAGCTACGATGGTGACACCAAGGGCAACGTCGATTAAAAACTGAATATACATTTTACAAACGAATCTCGCGATACTTTTAAGTCATGAGTTTGTTTCTCTCTGTCTAAACCATCTTGAAACTTATTACGGAATAGAGTTAAATTCGAAATACAAATTTAAAATATTATCCCGTTGTTGTTCACGTTCTCTACACAACTCAAAACTTGGTCACTCCACGTTGTTTTGCAGAGGAAGGCAAAGTTAAAACGCACGTGCACGCCATTAAACCTTTTGTTTAGCGGCGTTTCCGTTGCCGTCATGGTTTTTTTAAACTCCCTTAATGCTAGAGGTAACCCTGCGATGGACTATCATCCCATCGCTTCATGCTACAGAAACCGAGATAACCGCCAGCCAGATGGTCCTCTATGTTCATATGGAGACATTTACCACAATCAGACCCTCCGTACTACGAAACTCGCCCAAGTCCGGCACCACATGGATTATGCTTCTCTGTTCTAAAATCACTCATTACTACCCAGGTGATGAATTTCTTTATTCCTATCACCTGTCTGTTTTCAAATGTTTTTACACTGTGAAGAAAAATTAGATACTTATCACGCAAATAAAGTACAATCAACATATCCACCACAGCTGTTTTATTTCATTAGATGTCACCAATAAATAACTCTTTAAACTTAAGGCTTCTCTTCCTAAGAATTTGTTCTTGCTCATAATAAAACGACAAAAGCAGTTCAGAGATCTTAGTAAACGTAATTTTGAAGTACTCAATTGTTTGCCATTCTGCACTGAAAAGTTCTTCGCCTATAGTCCTTCGAGTCCCACAACCATATATTTATTTCACACATTAAAACCCGCAGACACGTGGTATTTACAATTTTTGTATCTACAAATTCGTGCTAAACCGTGTTCAAGATATTTATGTATTTCTTTTAAAAACAAAATTCATTACAAATTCTTAAAAGAAATTCCCCGAGTGACCGACCAAATGTGATGCTGACCATTTGTTGTCGTTAAAATTCTTCATACAGTTTCCTTAACTTAAATATAAATCGGAAGGGATAAACACGGTATAGAGCACATTTTTGGATTCAATTTGGAGGTAAAGCTAATCTCTCTTGACTCAGGAAAATAAAATTGGGCGCCGGAGGACAAGGAAAGTACCTTGAAAATGAAGTCCACGTGAGAAACTGGTCAAAAGGGAGTTAAAAATAACCAGGACCGCGACACCGAAGATAACGGCAACCAAAAAATGAATTTATATCATTTTGCCTACTTTACTTTGTTTATCACTATCAAAACTACCACAAAACTGAGTCTAGAACACAGCGATAAATTTGAAATAGAAAGTTTGTAAATTAGCCGTTGTGATTCAAGTTCTCCAGACACCATAGAATTTGATCATTTCACGTTGTTGTTTTGCAGACGACGGGAAAGAAATGTACCAAGCATTATAACGCGCGTGCACAGCCATTGTGTTGCTCATCAAAACGTTTGTTTAGCGGCGTTCCCGTTGTCTTTGCCGTCGTGGTTTTCTTTAACTCCCTAATGGATAAATTATGACTGAAGTGATATTACAGAAAACTAATTCGACATCATGCCACGTTGCTGCTATCCACCACATTAAGAATGTACATTTTGAGGCAGGAAGGAATGCTAAGAGAATTGATGAGATCCAGAGTGCATGGCGAAAGTAACTTGCGAATTGACAGACGACAAAGTCGTTTCAGACTCTTGGGTTTGCCTACAAAACAAAGAAGAACATCAACTCAGATAATTAAAGGTAACAACACCAATACGAAACTTTTTTGACTAAATGGAACAGTACAACGCTACCAAGAACTCAGGATCACACTTCAAAGCAAAAAAGTATTTAATCCAATCACAAGCCGATGTGGTGAGCGCGGGAAGACAATCATGTAGTCATCCAATCAGAAGCCGATGTGGTTAGCGCGGAAAACACGTAACCCGGGGGCAATCGCGGCAAAAACGATTCAATTGTGATTGGCTACAGCCTACAGCAATGCAAGATCTTTGTTATGATTGGTTGAAGCATGCTGTAAGATTTGTACGAAGCACTCAGAAAACTGCAAACCTGACGCGAGAAGAATCAGAACGTGGAGGATTAACACCATGCGTAACTGGGGAAGTTAAACAATTTACCGACAAGGCTCTTGCAGCTTATTTGAAAACACAAGTTAACTAACTGCTTACAACTGAGGAAAGCCTCAAAGAGATTATCAAAAATTCTGTCATAAATATTGAAAGCTTTAGCTTCTTACCATGGCTTTCCCAAAGTAACTGAAGCAGTTGCTGATATGATCGAGACAGCTCCATATTTGGTCCATTTCCAAACCGAGTCACCAATGATTGAAGTATGGTCTCCGCCGAGTTACCGCTGTCATCCACAATATCACACCGTGCGCCATATTCTAGCAGAAGCTGTGTCAAAGGCCCTGACTCCTCCCCTCTAAGGACTTCAAAGCAAAAAATAAACATTATGAAATAACGTAAAATGCCTTGACTTATATTTTACACAAGTTCATACTGGGGTTTTGGGTGAACAGAGTGTCTGAGAAAACTCAGATTTTAGAATGTTTTATCAGCAAAGACCCCGATGAGGTTTCTTTGATCTTCTTTAAACATGCTCATTAATTACAGTATATTCCAAGTATTGACAAGTAACGGCTTGTATTGAGGGCAATAGCAGACCGATAAAAAGGGAGGAGGTGCTTATAATCAGAATGTTAGTGATAAAGCCCATGCGGGACTCCCATATAGGGTGCTTTACAAGAACCCATGAGAGAAACAAAGACCCTGTTTAGTGGGTGTGGCTGAAAAAGTTCTTCACCCCTAAGAGGACCAATTCCAAAACAAGGCGACACTGTGACATTTTTTCGGCTCAATAGCCTAAAACGGAGCTGAAAAAGCTCCTCCCACCATGGATTTTTTTTAAGCTAAAAGCCCAAAGAGGCACCAAAGCTGCTTTTTGAACCCCTAAAAGGCACCTTGAGCATCTCCGTCCTTTTTATATGGGAGTTCTCCCTTGGAGATAGAGAAACCGTGATTTTATGATAAACACCATTAGAGTCTAGGGTCTAACTCAAAATCAAAGGCTTACTGTGTTTACCTACAGTGTAGATGTGAGTAAAACAAATCAAAGTTGACAATGCTTTGTTTCTAACATTTGTAAAATTTCAAGCAAGGAGCCTCAACTGATGCAAAAATGAATATGGAATAGTGCTTTATGAAATCGTCAAGGTGCAATGCATACTGCCTTCAGTTTGTCAAGGAACAGAGAAACCATGACTTGACATGGTCAAGGAATCTTGAATATTTTATTCTTTATGAATTTTACAAAAGCAATTATTATAACAAAATACTGTCTTGTCAGAGATACATGAATAATGCATCACAACCTGACTTGATGGAATGCTCGTGGAAGGATTGCACTTGAGTCACGAAAAGGTTTTCCTTGTAACTTTGTCTTCTACTCATTTCCTAATTGTACACAACTGCCAAAAGTTTTCTTAACTGTCAGAAGGAACAACAATGTCACTGCACCAATACGTATCATTTGCCCTGTTCCAAGGCTTCACTATTCTGGCTCAGTCAATCATTCACGAGTCACATGGTCCATCTTGGACATGTCACTGAAATGAATTGGCTGTGAAGGCCTGGGAGAGAGCCACACAGGAACTAGGCAAGTGTATCATGACAGCAAATTTTTCATATTTAACAACCTATTATCACATGACAACATTCCTGCCCACCTATATGAAGTGGTGTTCGACCTTCCTCAGCTTGCACATTTGGGTCTGCTCCAGCGTCAAGTAAATACTGTACACAGGCCACACTCTGCGCCTCGCATGCCACATGCAGACCTGTCTTGTAATGTGCTTTGTCTGTCTGGTTCACAAATGCGCCATATTCTAACAGAAGCTTGACTACATCACTAAAAAAATAAACAAGTGTTTCCATTTCAGGTGGAAATTCATCCCATTCTAGACATCCTGTGACACTTAAATATTTAGTAGTTTTTGGCCAAGAACTGTCATTGACTGGAACAGTCTTCTATTTGATTACTGGTCAATAAACTTTTCCAAAAAATTTAAGGCCACCATGTCTCACAATGCATACATATAAACTACATCAGCCCAGTCCCTCAAACAACAAACCTATGAGCTCTCTGTGCTGCCAAAAATAATGGTGTTTGGCCCCAGGCTTCCTCCACATTAACCAAAGCACCAGCTGCTAGTAACACCAATGCACAGTTACAATGTCCAAAGTATGCAGCTTGATGTAACGACGTGCTGCCAAACCTGACGACAAATTTAGTGAGAGTCACACAAAGTGGTAAGTATCACCAAATTGTGTTAAATAGACTGCTAGTGCCTTGCCTGACAGACTATCTGTCACTGACTGACAAGAGCACAGCAACTTAAATTAGAATTAACAAAAAAAATCACAACAAATGTTGATCCACACTTTAAAAATGTGTGTCTATGTGGTTCAATATTGGCTTTGGTACCTTGGTACAATCTAGTATGATTCTTCTTTTGTTTCATAATCATACATAACCTTACACCAGAACAAATATTGTTCCAAGGGTGAAATATATTGATGAACCACTACATCTATCAAGTTACAGATGGACGCAGGAGTTTGAAAAACATGAGCCAAGAGAAGCATATGTTTTGCCTGACGTGTAGCTGAGAGATCCACTGTTTTAAGCCCTCTGCAAACTCCTAACTACATGGATTGAATACATGATAACTAAATGGGTGAGTGGTAGAAAACCCATCCAGCCCAGAAACTCCATATTTATGGAAGATGTTGTGAAGAATATCATTCACTGTTTTCTAAATAGACTACCGAAGTTAAGAGCAGGGAAAAAAAATTTTGCATCAAGCCAGCATGAAGGATTAACTTGGTGATTAACTGGCTAAAGTATGCTATATAAGTTAAGACTGCACATAATGTTTGCATTACACAAACTGAATATGAAAACTAATCACCTTGATGTACAGTTAACATCAGCACCGTGATCTATCAGGAGCTTCACACATTTAACATGACCGTGATAAACAGCAAGATGAAGTGGAGTGAGCCCATCCTTCTCCTGCACATTCAGTTTTGCTCCTGTACCATGTCACGAAGAGAACAATATACAATATCATTTA
>JAHPZR010006396.1:0-22500 GCA_019787425.1 Platygyra sinensis
TTAACTCGAGAATTCTGAGTTTAATTTGGAGAGGAACTACATATTTTGTTCAGAATAGCAGAACTATTATCTTACCTGGTGACACTCGATGAACTGCGAGCGAGGTGCTTGACTTTGGTGCCAAGGCTCAAAATGTTTCATAATTTTCTATTTTTACAATCTGATATGGTTTTTGGAATTTTAAATGCCATTTCCTGAATATTTGATGCCGTTTCCAGTGAGAAGAAGTTGCCCGACCTCGATGCTTTTCTCGTTCACTTACATTGAATTCAGGACAGTAAAGTTTTTCCCGCCTGCTGAATTCTGATTGGTCAATTCAAATTTTAGGCGCGGCAGCCGTATGCAAGGCAGTTGCAAAAGTAGTTGAGACATCCTACCTTAACGAGAGAAAACTCTTCACAGCGCTATCGCGCGTAATCTTTCTCCCCTCCCCCCTTCCCCCCTTCCCAATGTTGCTAGCTGTGCAATATGACGTACAAAACATTGAAAGGGAGAAATGGGGGCTAAATGTTCTTCTGTGACAAATTTGCAATTTGCGAGCCATAGAAGTAAGTAAAGACATTTTTGGCATTAAGTGTCTGAACATTTTTACAACTGGTTGTAGTTTCGGTTTTGCGTGTGATCAGTTGAATAATTGTAACGAACCTTTTGACAACAACAACAACTTTATTAACAACTTTATTAAACCAAATAATAATAGTTAATGGATGGCCTACCCCGCAAATAGCTAAGCTAATCGAGGCGGGGCAAGCCAAATACAAGAACGCACCTATTAAAAGACAAACGTACACAACAGCAGTTAGTTTAACAAATTAAACTAACTAACTAAAGGTACCTTTTGATCTTGTTTCATCTGTTAATTTACGTTAATGACTTCCATATAGTTTATATTTCCTAAGAATTTGAATTGGTAGTAAGTCAGGCCGAATAGGTCTCTGATGCCTGGGTTTCTCACTTAAGCACAGTTTTCGCTTTGGCCCGTGAGCGAGGTTAAGAGGGATGCAGTGCGGGGGAGAGGTTTGTCTCATCTCACGTGTCGTGTCTTCGCCGCTCGGCTCCCCGATCCAAAAACGAGATGTTGCAGGAGTAGACGAATTTGTCAGTCATCTCAACCAAGTCCGTCCTTTAGACTGAGCACTAGAGTAGATGGTTCGTCTTGACGAGTCTTGACGTAAGACCTGTCTTGAGCCCGTCTTCAAATTGAAACACCAAAACCGGTAGCCCTAAAATCTTGCCTAGGTCCGTCCCCATGGATTTTGCTTCGGTATAAAAAAACTAGATTATTAAATGTAATTAGAAAGTTTTCATTGGCTTACAGCCATCGCAGGTTATAAGCAATCACGCTAATGAAGTAAGTCAATATATATCCACTAAATATGCAAGAAAAAAATTAAGCCTGTCCTGCAGGCTAATTTGCCTACAATTAATGTTTCTGGACCTTTATGTTAGATCACAAAACATGCCACTTTGAAATATTCAATACGCAACGGTGGTAATGAAAGTCGTCCCATGTAGCACTAACGCTGAAAGAGAATGACTTAAGGATACTAGATCCCGATGGTGTTGCTGCGAGGTCGAAACATACACCAGGGAGAAGGCATTACCGTAACAAAATGTCCAAATCACCTGTGGCAAATCGATGGATAGGACAACTGAGTTGAAGCCTTTCGGCTTATTGTTCACAGAGTCATTGACGGCTACGGCCGACGCATTATGTGGCCGGTTGGAATTTGGCTCCAACGATCCATCTGTCACAGCTCAGTGCTTCGTTAATTGTGTCCGGCAAATCGGCGGAACTCTAACGACGATACGAGCGGATGAGGGTGGAACAGAGAATGCCTCAGATTTTGTTTTGTGCCTTTGATTCGGCTTGAGCTCCACAAAATATCTGTATTGTGGAATTTGCATAAGATAAGGCCCTCGACCAATTTCAATCAAGAATCGCCGAGTGGTACACCTGACATGCTGTACTTTGTACAAGAAGGAGGAGGAGACCTCAAGGTACAAGTAGACCTTAATGACGGATGTCATAGAAGAAGATTGCTGTTATAGGTCTCCGAGTGGTTGTGTTAATGAGTTCACTGAGTTGGCAACCATTATAATGCACTAACAAAATCTCAACTCAGCCGAGACTACCGCTGAGGAAGCGCTCATGTTGATTCAACCTTGCTCGAATGCATGGATGAGCTTCTGTAACAACATAGTAAGTTAAACTCACATTCACTTTAGACTGAAAAAGACTCTTATTTTTAACGTTTGCCTGTCATGCGAACGAGCTCTGTCTTTGAACGAAAGGTCTAGAGCGGGTGTATAAACTCGGGGAAATGCTAAAAATATGAACATTTCTTTTTCGCTTTTTGCGCCCGCCAGTGTCCACCCTTTAGTTAGAAAAAGAAATTCTGGAAAACAAAACAAAAACGAAAACGAAAGAACGACTGTTAGTGATAGTCTTCATTTGGCGTCAGAGGGATGGTATAATGATGACGTTTGATGGATAAGAGAGAGCATTTTCACCGTTTTTTCACTGTTACTGTTAATTGAGGTTAAATTAGTATCCTTGGGATTTTAAAGCCCATGCAGATCCCTACCCTACTTGTGATGTTTCAAATTAACCTTAATTGGTTTGTCGACGATAATCTTCTCCAGCAAGAGACCATGATCTGTCTCCAGCCACTACAATATCCCTTGACGTTGTACCTTTCTCTGTAGTTAAAGTTAAATTAAACTGAGGAATCCTGCCATTTTGACATTTAAAAGTTTAGACAGTTTACAGAGGTCGTTTTTACCCATTGAGGCCCTCTTTTGTTGTGAAACCCGTTAATTTTTAGTTAGTACAAAGTTAAAATTAGAAAGGCTGAACTCAGTTAACCGTCCTTTAATTGGCTAAGGCAATGGGCCATGTATTGTAAGAAAAGTCAATGCTAGCCGGGTTCTGATTGATGTATTGAAGATACCAGGCTGAAGGTCACATTGTATCTCGACTGTACGTAGCCAGTATTAATTCTGCAACAGCAACTGAAATAACCACACTAGTCATTGTCATTTTACCCTGATCTGTTTATGGAGCACATATAGACAAACTTTAGTTGACGTTTATGTCATGTGCTGCTACAGGATAATGGATCTTGCAAGACCAATGACGAGTTTTTTTATTTAACAAATAAAGAAGCCTCAATAATTGCGCCCTTCGATCGTATTAAGTTGTCCCGGGTTGCAGGGTTACTCTACTTGTGAAATTTTGCTTGTAAACCCTGGCTATCTTTTGTCCTCCAGCTAGGGTAACCCGCTTGCTAGGGTAACCCTTTCTCCTTGTGAACATACAAATAAAATTGGCCCTAAAGCCACCCTGCTGGAGCTCAAAATGCAGACAATATGAAAAAAAATTCTGATAACGAATATAATTAGCAATTTAAGGAGAGGCTGTACGTTGATGAAAAGAAGAAGCATTGAGGCCCCATTAGGGCTCTTTGGGATATACATAGCTGCCTAATTTTCTTAGCCTTATGGTTATTATAGACAGCTAATACCTTATTTACAACTTTCAAAAACAATGTAGTACTTTTATCTCTTATTTCTTTTTGGTATAAATAAATTTGGATCAATATCAGTATCTGGGCAACTGCGCACCTACCCCTCCCCTAACCCGACAGTAACAATAACTTATTAACTTATTATAACATGTTGGGTTAGGGGAGGGGTAGGTGCGCAGTTGCCCAGATACTGATATTGATCCATAAATTTTGTTGTTGTTGATGTATGGGCCTACTTGATTTATGGGATAGTTAAGGAAAAAATATAACGAGATATTTTTTGGAGAAAATTAATGTGACAAGGGGTATTTCAAATACATTTTCCGGGATATCGAGTAGGAAAATTGTTGGCAGTAAACAGGAACATCAGGAACAAACGTTAATGAGATGTGGGATACACATACCCACACCCTCACCCTCCCCGCACACCCCAGATGGGACCTCAGGTAAAGTCTGCATATGGGCCAATGTGGCCCACTGGGCAGGAACTTGTCCCGGTTTCTGTAGCATGAAGCGACTAGGAGTATTTCTACTCCCCCCTGGATGGATTTTAGTCCATCGCAGGGTTACCCCCAGTATTAGATTCGCCGGTACCCATTTATACACCTGGGTGGAGAGAGGCACCGTGAGGATAAAAGTGTCTTGCCCAAGAACACAGCAGAAAGTCCCCGGCCAGGGCTCGAACCCGGACCGCTCGAGCGCACTAACCATGAGGCCACCGCGCCTCCCACAATGGGACCTCGGCCTTCCACTATTTCGATTTATAATTACGCATATTTTAGTGATAAGTCTCCGTGGACAGCGCGTCAAGAGAGGGCTATAGCAATCAAACAGTGATCACAAAGAGTTTGTATATACTATGTCTAGGTGTTTTCGCGGCTTGCACTTTTTCTCGAGCCAGACAAGGTATGTAAAAATAAAGTTATCATGTTTATTGCTACAAGTTTTGCCGTTGCAAGTGCCTGATTTGGATTTGAAGATGCCCCGTAAGGCTGTTACAAAATTCAGGAATTAAACAACACGGTCAAAAGAGCTTGACAAGTTCTCGGGGTGAGCGGGAGCGTGTAGCACCTCACTGAGTATTCACAAGCCAAGACAGCTCGTTTTCTTGCTATAACTTCCTTTGTTGAATTCACTTTTAAATGAGGCATCAGTTACTGTTTCAGGTCCATTGCACCCATGGCATAATTACCGCATTCACGCTGCTTTGATTATTACTGCATAGTATGAACGGTTTCAACTTTACAATTAATTGATAAATTTCTCCATTATCTTGGCATTTCATAGTCCAAACGTTTTTCCTTCTTTAACTAACACTAATCAGCCTAAATCTAATTATTTCACTAAGTCACCTTTAAAATGAAATGGCGATCGTGACTCTTTAGCATAACCGCTAAATTTGAATTTCAACGTAGCAACTGAAATACGAGACATTCTGATTGGTTAAAACAAAGTTGAATACCTAAACAAACTGTAAACTTGTTATTCATTTAACTTCCTGAAAGATATGGAACTGAGGAAATGTTTCAAAACAAAGATCCGGCCGCAAAACACGTCATTGGCGCCGATTAGTATACATTGAGCCAATACAAACAGCCCAATCCATTAAACTGTTCAGCTTCTTCAGTTTACACAGGAAGAATCTGAGAGTAAACTTAAGCATGTCATTTTCCTGGAAAGCGATTCTATAAAGGTATAAAGAAGGTCCTATATACCACTCTGTAACTGACTCAGTCTCCTAAAAATATTTGGGCTTTTCATTCGTCATGCATAAGATCCAAAATTCTTTCACGTTCAGGCAAATCCAGACGTTTACGGTTTATATAAACCTAGAAAGCAATTCACGAATTAATATTTTTCACTTCTTCTAACCTGTTTAAAAAGCTGTTTATCCTCCGACTTTGGTCCATAAAGTGTTAATATGAGCTATTGATGTCATATTCGTGTGATTTCAAAACGGCTCTCGATCGCGAGTAGTTTATTTAATCTGGCTTATTTTAACTGAAGCAACCCTGGTCAGTTTGTGTCGACTCTGAAGCCCTGCTGCAATTCCAGACCTTGTTCAGCTCAATCTTGCAACAATATCCTAGTCTAGAGACCAAATATTCCCACCCTTTCTCAGGCTATGCAACAAAGAAGCACTGCGCTTCACAACGAGAACTACTACCACAGAGTAATAATTCTCTTGACAGAGCTTTGTATGGAAGAACCTTTCTCCCCACAGGGTGTTCGAGAGGGGAGAGGGGTTGGGGCTTGTCTGTAAGAAAACCATCCGCGTTCCACCATGTAATCGTGTCAATTCTTGATTGGCTCCATCAGTACTGAGTGGCACTTCATGAGCAAGCACAAAAGTGACATCTCCGCATTTGTGAATATAAGGCATCTACTGTTAACAGCTTTATTTGGCCGGAAACGAAAACCAAAAGAGATGAAGATAGCATCAGTTACTTTGCTCGTATTCTTCTGCAGCTGTTTTAGCAGCAGTCAAGGTAAAGTTTTAAACTTTATCATTAAGTTTAGCATGTGTTATATTCCCGATCGAAGCCAACGCAATCAAGTTGTCTACAGTTAACCACAGGAGGCCCACACAATCTGTCTGGGTAGCCGATTGTTATTTTATAGTATAAATGTACTAGATTTACCGTTTGCCTCACCTATAGCCATATATCGCTAACTGTGTATGTAAATCTATGATAAGTAAACGTTGAGTTACCTTACCTGTGGCGTATAGTCGTCCTTTTGCCTCAAAAGCGGTTTTTTAAGCGATTTTGAAAGAATTTGAGTTCGCCGTTGACTGTTCTTTATAATAGATTACAAAGAACAGTCAACAGCGAACTCAAATTCATTATAGATTATAAAGAACAGTCAACGGCGAACTCAAATTCATTCAAAATCGCTCAAAAAACGCGGCTTTTCAGGCAAAAGGACGACTATACACCACAGGTAAGGTAATTCAACGTTTATTTATCATTGATTTACATACACAGTTAGCGATAAATGGCTATAGGTGAGGCAAACGGTAAATCTAGTACATTTGTACTGCAAAATAACAATCGGCTACCCAGGCAGATTGTGTGGGCCCCCTGTGAGTTAACAAACTTTTCTTGCAAGACAAAGCTTTTGACCGCGCGCCATTCGAAAGCAAATCTCGGAATAACCCGTACAGAGAGCCTGTTTGCAGGCTAGACAAGCAATATTTATAATATAATACAAAGGCTTTTATTTTATTCACATGATGGAACCAAAATTGAGTTGCTATCCTTTGATAATCTTTCGCCATCTTGTGAAGCGTATGAAATATACTGAGTGAGCAATACTTTAATTGGAACATGCTTCTGGATAGGCAATGAAATCGAAAGTATTCTTCAAAATTCTCTGACCTAATTTGGTATTCATTAGCGTCCAGCAATTTCCGTTCTTTATTCGCACTTTTTAGCCCTCTTTTCGTTCCGATGAAGTTATGTTAATTCTTTAATTAATCTTGTTTAATTAATTTTTCATTGAGAATATTCGCTCATACTTCCAGCTCACGTGAGAGAAAAAAGAAGCTCCCAAGTACCAGCTTCTGAGGTAAGTGAAAATTGTTCCCATGTCTACTTTCGGAAAAAAGGGGCTTTTTTCGAAATATCTTAGTTATGCTGAAAAGTTTTCGATTTATTTTCTTAAAGTGCCACTGAAACGAAATTTTCGTATGTGAGATTTTTGCTTAGTAATAAAGTTTCAACCTTACTTGGAAACACTGCAGACTTTTTTTTCGCATACGGTAAGCGAAAACTGCTTTTTCAGCCGTTCGAAGTTGGCTGGTTAAGCCCAAAATTGGCGGCCATCTTGGCGCGGCCAAAAGAGCCTACTGACGTCACTGGTTGTATTAGTCTCGTGCCGCGCTGAAAATTTAGAGTGACTATGGGAGAAGAGGATACTGTTCGAAGCCCCCAAAAAAACATCTTAAGGACATGTCAGAGCTTTAAATCAGATACTAACAGTAGCCTTAGCCATGAAGAGGTGGAGAGGCAATCCTGGGGCTTTTCAGTCTATTTTATAATTGAATAGTTCCAAGATAATTTATGAAAGCAAGCACGCGAGTGCGAGTTCTGAAATCGCAAAATGCTCGGGACACTTAGTCAAATGGCGAGCACTCAATTAAACAATGTCTACACTCATAAAGTAAAAAAGACCTGAAAACAAGAGAAAGCGGCTTTTGAAAATATTATTCGGGTGCTGGTGCACGAATAGCAGCAACAACGCTTCAAGTTTTCGAGTCGCTTTGCCTCGAGGAAACCAGACGCTTTGCGAGTTTCACCGCGGACAAGATTGTGTTATGGTGACCTTTATCCAGTTGTATCTGCTACATCCTACAAGTTATCACAACATCAACAATTAAAGAAACCCTCTACTTTTATGTGGAGGGAGCGAATTTGAAACTGTAAAGGTAAACTAAGCTGCCATGACCCAACACGTATGTTTTCAGGAAACGAAAGAAAGCGTGACAATGTCGGCGGCGAAAAGTCATATATGCAAATTAGTTCGAATTCTGTTTTTAAAAATAAACCTTCGAAAGGAGTGAAAGCTTGTCACGTTTTAACGAATTGCTTTGAACTTGAGTACTATTAAACGAAGATCATAGACATAAGTACGCGCTAAAGAACTCAAAGTAATCCATCGGTCGTGATAAACATTGCAATTGGGAGATACGCGTAAAAGAGAAGCGAAATTCCCACTTTGTTTATAGTACACTGACTGACACATGGGCGTAGCCAGGATTTTTCAAAGGGGGGGTCACACTGACTCATACAGAGGGTACTCATCAGATTGTCACCTGAATATTGTAGGTTGTTTGCTTACAAAAAGGCTTACAAAGGGGGGGTCACGGGCACCCCAGGACCCCCCCCCCCCCTGGCTACGCCCTTGGACTGACACGTATGCGGCGATAATCGAGCGATAAAGCGAACCCTGCTGTTGATCACAATTTTCAAAGATATTCTTTGTGTACCATAACAACTCTCACGGATTAGAAACATAAAAAGATGCCCTCTGTATGCAAAGAAGTACTCCAATCAAAGCTTGTGGACCATTACTAACTTCGTAACTGTGCGGATGGCTGAGGCGCTTACTTCTTTTAACGCAGTAAAGTTTGCGAGGATCAGGGGCGAGGATATATTTGAACCTTGTTTATAGACCTTTGATAAACGTGAGAATCCAAATTCCAGAACCAGGCTAAAAACAGACGACGATATATCGTGTTTAGGCTTCAGGATGTGATATAATAGTTGCCATACTCGTCTTCGAAGTCTCCAATCGAGTACTCAAGATGTTTGAAAAATATAGTAAGCTGTTATAATCTACAGCATTCGTTTTGGCGAAGCTACACTCTTTTGCGCCTTCCAATGTTTATGATATGAATTTACTGTCAAGGTTGGACAGAAATTACAGGGTAAAAAACTAGTAGGTATCGACAATATGATGAATAATCTTGAATAAATCAAGTGAAAACAAGAGAGAATCTTTAGCGCTTCCATCGTGAATACAACCAGTGACGTCACAAGGTCCTTAAACTTGGTTCCAGAGCCCGGACACAGTTATGCTCCAAAAAGACGATTTCGGCAGCTAAAAGAAGCACTTTCCGTTAGAATTTGAAAGAAATAAAGTTCACCACCATTTTAAGCACGTTTGAAACTACAAAATGGGCTAATAAAAGAGAGTACGAAAATTTCGTTTCAGTGGCACTTTAAGACTCAATGATACTCATTTCAGACGCTTTTGTTTGTAGGCATGGATCGTCGGTTTCGGCCACGACTCAAAACAACTGATCACGCGATATCGAATTTGTCACTTTAGAATTTATCAAGCGTTCTGTGACTTCTTTGTAACGAGTTTAAAAATTGGAACTAGCGGTATATAAAAAGGGCCTGAAAAAGCCAGATCTTCAATCGCCTATGAGAAGAAACGATTAAGGTAACTCTTACCTCAATTTCTCTTGTTTATAGTCAATCCTTGGTCCTCATGCGATTGCCTTTATACGTCAGGTTCCCAAGCAACGACTCCGCTGAAATCCACGTGCTCAGTTCCGTAAATTCCCGGAAACGAGTGCAATTGCTGATGACGGTTTTGGGTAACCAAGGAGTCAAGAAGGAAAAACTAGTAATTGGCGATTGTGGTTACTCAATAGCGTCAGGGCGTGTAAGATTGACAGAAGATCAGAAAAAAAGACTAAAATTATTGTGATAATGAAATGATCCGGAGTGAATATTTCTGCCATATTTTGTATATTGATGGCATCACTTCTCGCAGATCACAGTCACCCTGAAGATTGACTGGAATGTCAGCGTAGTTAATAAGGAAGTACCAGCCAGTTACGTCATAAACGTGCAGAACGGTACCGTGTTGGTGGACATCCTTAACAAAGCAGCAGGAGACAACAAACAAGGACCTTTTAACAAATACGACAGTACTTACTATGGAGGTATAGGGTACTTTATAACAGCCATGAATGGAACCCAGCAGAACCCTACTACTGGCTATTCCTGGTTCCTTTTTGACGAGCAAACTGGAGGAGCTCTTCCATGTGGTGTGAGTTCGTACGTTCCGGCCAATCAGTCTACCACCATTTTCAGGTATACGACTTACTCAAGTCACAACGAAACCGTCACTGGGTATTGCAAGACTTTTCCTTCCCCTGAACAGGTTGGTGGCTTGTCTTGTCGTAATTCTTAGTTCATGACCTTAGCTCCCAAAGCCTCTAGTTTAATTCTCTACTTGCATATAAACCATCGCCTCACATGATCACTGCGAAGACTGCTAGTCCTCTATTACACTGAGATACCTCAACTCACAGGCGCAACCGAACGAACACCTGTTCACCCTGACCACTTCTAACTCCACCACCGTTTTCGCCGACAATAGCACTTCCTTAACACCGCCATCATGCACCCCTTCTACTACTGCCACAATAGAAAGGCCAATACCACCACGACCGCTAATTTTGCCTTCCTCCCTCTCCCTATCACAACTACAACCTCCGCCATCATTATAACTCCTTGACTTATCTTTATTCAAATTAAACAAGATGTTATCAATAATAAAACTACGATCTTTCGTATAGGTACCGCCCTCTGCAATCACAGTTACCCTTGAAATGGACTGGAATGTCACCAGTGTTGGCAAACCGATTCCTGCTTCTTACACCACGAAGGTTGCGAATGGCACCGTTCTCGTGGACATCATGAACAAGGCCGCCAACGAAGATACAAATGGTCCTTACAACAGGTGGACTTCCACTTATTTCGGTGGCCTGGGACATTTCATTACTTCCATGAATGGTACTGAACAGGTATGTGTTGAACATCAGAATTCTCCTTAAAGAAATTTATACGATTTGTACCATGCTCCTCGGGAGAATTTGGCATTTTCAGAGATGATCTTGTATCGTAAAGATCAAGAGAAGCAGAACTGAAAGATGATTGAAAGGAGCTCACTCACAGAATTTTGAATTTTTTTGGCCAACCACAAAATTACCTTTGAAGGGAACTCAACCTGAAATCGTAGTTTACTAAGATAGAAAAACACCAAAGAGATGATAATAAACCATAAAGGAACAAGGATGGTTAAGGATGGAGAAGATTGACATGGATTACAAATGACGAACTTAAATAATTAGACTAAGCTTTTCGAGATGCACAAACTGTAACATAACTCCGTTAAAAAGTGTTACAGACCGGTATCATGAATTGGATTGCGAAGGGGGATTTTTTCGATGCTGTAGTTGCAGTCTTCCTTGCAGCCAGCCACAGTTTGTCGTCCTGAGCGTGCAGTGATCCATACAACAGCTCTTACATACTCAAAACCATCCCCAACGCCAGCCACTTCTGTACAATGGATAGTGAATATTGCCCAAACTGGCTGTAATAGAGAGATTCTGATCGCTGTAATGTCGCTGTCATTGATGTCGTTTTGTGTTTTGGTAGTTTTGTTTTATTCATTTCTTTTGTTCCAATCAGGATCCCGGTACAAACACATACTGGTTGATTTACGATAAAGCGACTGGAGAACTCACTCCCCTCGGAGTAGATTCATACAAGCCGCAGGATGATTCAACCACGATCTTTAGGCTTGTAACAGGGGCCAGTCACGAAGAAGCAACAACATCCACAACAGCAACGAGTGTTACTGAACTAGAGCCCAGCTCTAGTCCTGGCAAACTTGGTGAATTGGGCCTGGTTACCATGTGCCTTCTGGCGGGTATTGAAACAGTGTTGTTCTTTTAACTTCATCAGAAACTCTAGCAGCATTATGAAACCAAGCTACAAGGCTGGAATATGTTTTAACAGGAAGCATAGCGTTCCGGCTGCACTGCATTAAGTATTAGATCAAACTGGAATTAGCTAAGTCAATAGCTGATCCAGAACTCAAGATAAGGCAGTGGGGGAGCACGGTGTTGTTTTGCTTGCCCTGCTGGCTTTTCTTCCTTCGCTGGTTCCTTTTTTTAAACCCAATGTAAGGGGAGCCTCCCCTACATCCATCACTGTAAGTCAGCTAAAAAGTAGTGATATGGTTACTTTTGTTTTGTGCAGCTAGGGTTTCATTATAAAAGCACGATTTCCTGGTTGTGATAAGCATATTCTATTGTGGAAGCGTTCCTTTAATTAAGGACCATTCTTAGCACTGATCATGAGGAATTCAATAATTACTTACCAAAAGGGCTAATGAAAACAACCATTGGCAATCACGGCAATGAACCAATGAGAACTCAAATGAAATACACGTGACCAAGTCGTGGCTAGCTAGTTTCGGTTTTGCATGTGATCAGTTGAATAATTGTAACGAACCTTTTGATCTTGTTCCATCTGTTAATTTACTTTAATGACTTCCATTCTGTTGTAATTTCATAATAATTGGTAAGTCAAAACAATAGCCTGCGAGTAGGTTTAAGTATTAGCTGTTTTCTGCGGCTTTTCGCTTTGGAGCGCGAGCGAGGTTGAGGGGGAGAGGTTCGTTTGATCTCACGTGTTGTGTCTCCGCCGCTCGTGTTCCAGGTCCAAATAGGAGAGCTTACAGGCATAGACGAATTTATTAGCCATCACAACCAAGTCCGTCTCTTAGACTGGGCATTAGAGTAAATAGTTCGACTTGAAGAGTCTTGACGTACGATCTATCTTGTGCCCATCTTCAAATTGATACATATAACCCTCAGCCCTAAAATCTTGCTTAGCTCCGGTATTAAATCGCTGGTTAATAGAAACTAGATTATTAAATGTAATTAGAAAAATTTGATTGGCTTACAGCATCGTAGGTTATGAGCAATCACGCTAATCAAGTAAAGTCAATATATATCCACTGTTTTCGCCTCTGTTTCCGCTCAATATGTTAACCGTTTAATCGTTAATCCAGGTTAAATTAGTATCCTTGGGAGTTTTAAAGCCCATGCAGACCCCTACCCTACTTATGATGTTTCAAATTAACCTTAATTGGTTTGTCCACGATAATCTTCTCCAGCCACTACACTCCCTTTGTGTTATACCCTCTCTTGTTAGTAGAGTTAAAACTGAGGAATCCTGACCATTTTGATATTTAAAAGTTTAGACAGTTTACAGAGGTCGTTTATGCCCATTGAGGCCCTCTTTTGATGTGAAACCCGTTAATTTTTAGCTAGTACAACGTTAAAATTGGAAAAGCTGAACTCAGTTATAACCGTCCTTTAATTGATTAAGGCAAAGAACCACACGGCCTTTGTTAGTCATTGCCATGTTACTCTGACCTGCTTATGGAGCACATATAATAATAATAATAATAATAATAATAATAATAATAATAATAATAATAATAATAATAATAATATTAACTTTATTTAAGTGTCGTATGTATTTAGCACAGCAGTGCTAATTGGGGAAACTGTAAATAACAACTGAATATTTCAAATAGAACATAAACTATACTAACTATACATATAGACAAACTTTACTTACGAATATGTCATGTGCTGCTACAGGACAACGGATTTTTCAAGACCAATGACGAGTTTTTTTATTTAACAAATAAAGAATCCTAAGCCATGGTTTACACTGTGATGAAACACGACGCGCATTTAAGGACAGGAGGGAAATGTAGAGATTTCTCGAGTGTTCTAAAATGTCCGGAGTGTTTTATCCCAGTGTAATACACGGCTAAGACGTCTTCATTTACTTGATGATACAGAAGTAATGTGGCGAAAAATGATAAAACACACTTTTTCTATGTTTTATACTCTATTAGTATAAATTTACCGTAGTCTATTGTGAATCCGTGAATTTGATTGGCTAAATTACCGCTTTCTGTCTGCTCATAGAAAACAGTTAAGCATCAGTGTACATCGCGCCTTACGTTTGAACTTGATGTAACATAATAAAACAGTTCTTTTCTACGCGTTACTTGACATTTTTTTTCTTTTCAGGCAATGAGACTACGGTAAATTTATACTAAAACAATTAGACTACTCGCCCTCGTTTCTACGAGCAGATAGAGACTCGGGCTCGTAGTCCAATTGTTAATTCAAGTAGAAAACAGTCCTAAAGCACGCGCGCTGATTGCTTAATAATCGTTTTTCTATAACTCGATGGAGACACAGAACTAGCGCACGCTGTTGACGTAGTGAAGGCGCGAGCAAAGAGAATTTACATTTTGATAATCAAAGTTAACAAATTGTTTTCCTTTTTCTGGTCGCGGTGTTTTCTAAAGGAAATAGAAAACATTACTCCGTGTTTCTATCGAGTTATAGAAACACTCGTGAAAGTTTGGGAGAACTCGAAAAAGGCGCCTACGGATCGTGTTCCCACAGCATTTCTCGTTCTGCCAAACTTCCACTCGTGTTTCTATAACTCGATAGTAATACGGTACATGTTTTCTATTTCTTAAATAAAACATGAGGTTTTGACCAATCAGAACGCGCGCAACTCATAGGTATTGCATTGCGCATAGCGCATCCCTACTGCGCACGATTTTTTGCGTCATTAGCGCGCGCAGATGAGCGCATGGTGGAGCGCGCGCGCATACATAACATAAGAGACTTCCCTCAGGCTAAGCTCGACAAAGAAATAAGTGCTTCTTTTCTCTGAAACGGGGACGGTGACTTACATATTTTTTTTATTTCAATAAGAACAGTATCCTCAATAACTGGCAAAAAAAAAAATAGCAGAAATCTATGGCTACTTTTTAGGCAAATGAAATAAATTCTACAGAGGGGGCATAACGGGCCGAAAAGCGCATGTCCAAATTATGTTTGCTTTGAACGATAAAAAGAATGCAGGGTATTTGAAGACATTTTCCCGGGACGTAGATGAATAAACAATCCAAGAAAGTCAAACTCTGGTGCTCGGACCTACAACACCCTACCGAGAATCATTAGACAAGTAGATACCCTCAGTGAATTCAAAATTAAGCTAAAGCGCCACTTTAAACAGGAACACTTGCGTTACATGTTATCTTAACTTAATTAATTGTCTAATTTTAATGTTTCAATGTCTTTGTTTTTGTGTTTTGTCAGGGCTCCATTTAAACTAGCTCTGCTAAATTGGATGCCCCTGGATAAATAAATAAATAAATAAATAAATAAAATAAAAAATAATGCGCTGCATTGAAAAAATCGAGCTTACTTGTTGCGCACTGAGATAACCAAAAGCAGGGCTCCTGCTAAAAGTCACCTAAATGACCATATTCAGGTCAGCATTGTGGCATGAAGACAAGCACGGTGACCCCCTCTTTTTATTACGTTTTTAACATCTCCTTGTACTGTAACAACAGCATACCAAGTTTCGATTATCGGAAATCTCTGGTGGGTTTTTTTATTTAAGAATCACCTTAATTCTGTACGCCTCTTTGTTGTTGATGTACTAGCCGTTCATCCGCGGATAAGTGCTAATATATAAGTAAGTAAAATTAAACCGATTAATCTATTAATCTAACAAGGTTGTAAGCTGTTCACATGCTTTCTATAGCTCTTTTCCTATAGTTATCAGCTGTTGACATGCAAACGAGGGGAATTCTGCTTTGTATTGGCCCTTTAGCCTCGCTTGTGTGCCTTTCTAAACAAAGGAATATTTGACAGCACGCTCAACTCCAATATCAGCTATGTTTACATTCGTCATGATTTGTTTAAACTAAGAGGCCTCCTAGCGAGCGTGGACCGCAATCTCCTCTGAATTACACGATCGCCTAGAAGGTTAAAAGGGAGGAGAGAAGGAAGAAAAGCGTTTTAATTTTGAAGATTATTCATTATCCGCAAGTTTATCTCACCCATACTATAGACTTAATCTTGTGGAGAGCAGTTGCGACGTATTTTGCTCCTGCCAAACAACCATGTCCTGAAAAGTATTTTTATTCCCTTTTGCTCGTCTACCCTATTCACCTTATCTTTAATTTTGAAAGATTGATCACGTTTAGACCACGTGAACATCAAAGAAAGCACGTGAATTTCAAATTAATCGCTAAATTTCCGACCTAAACTTTAAACCAACCATTTGGGACTTTATCAAACCGCATAGTACAACCGGAAGATGAGGTTGCCTAACGAGTAGTCCCCTAGGCTCGATTTCCCCCGCTTTCTCGAGTCCGGTCTACGTTTCTTCCCCGAGCGCGGGCGCTTTTCCTGAACAGCGGCTGGTAATCGAGCCTAGTAGCCCCCTTGGTGTTTGCTTATTCCAAAAGTTCTGTGCTGAAAGAAGGGACAGATACTGATGAAGCTAAACAGTCCTAATAGCAGTCTCCTCACCGTGCGAAGAAAAACAAACAACCTTGGAACCTAGCCATTTATTTGAAGTCGAGCCAAAAACTGAAAGCCAGTCGTGTAAAAAAACGTTGAGGTCATTCCAAAAATATTGAAGTCGTGCCAGAAAAGTTGAAGTCGTGCCGAAAAGTTGTAGTCAGGAAAATTGCGCCATGTAAGATCTTGCTGATCAATTTGCACTGATCACTTTTAGTTTATTTGTTTAAGCAAAATTAATATTCCTTACCTTTAAATGCATTAAACTTGCATATATTGCAGTGAGTTATTTAGAGTTGCGCTAAGCAATTAATATTTAGAAGTCGTTTCATAAAAACACTGGGCTCCGTAACCCTCTGACGTAAATTCTGTACATTGATTCAGAGCTATTTAGAGAATACAGAAACTTTTGCCAAAATCAATTCCCTTTTATGGAATGGATTTTCAACATTCTGCGTTCCTTTGTGTATAGGTAATCATTCAAACTCCTGATTGGCTGCACCTATTTAGAGTAGCATTTGATAAGCGAACGCAGTGGTGACTGCTCAGACACTTGAAACATTGAGAGGAGCTTTTTTGGAAAGCTGGAACTAAACGGAGAAGATGAAGATGTCATCAGTTCATACTTTATTGCTCGTATTCTTCTTCTGCAGCTTTTCCAACAGCATACAAGGTAGAATTTTAAACTTTCAGTTCACTTAAGTCAGTGGCATATCTGTTGATAATCTGTAACCGTCGAAGACGGTGTTATGACTTATTACGGAAGTACCAAAACTCAAAACAACTTGACGAAACGAGCGAAGTAACACCGCCGAAGCACTGAAATGAAATGAAATCACCAAAGTAAGCAAAACTCCCGTTATCATTATTGAGGGCTAACCATAAATAAGCTAGTCTTTCAGCTGCTATTTAGAGTAGACCGACGCCCAGCACCACGGTTTCGTTGGTTTAGTTCCGCATTTGACGATGGTGTAAAGATGGAAAAGATTTGTTAAGACTAGGAACAGTCTGAAAAGCTATTTAAAATTATTTAAATAAACAGTAACAGCTAGAAGGGATTGGTGCAAGAGAGACGATTGAAGATTGAGGATTTGGCTTGTTTTGGCAATGTTTTGCGGGCTTGCTTTGGCATGTTTCGTAATATCACAAAAACATCGTTTAGAAGGGAAGCCGGGAACTGAGTTAAAATTGTACCCAACAAGTTGTTACAGATCGACACTTGCTCTGACTCATGCCCTCTGCTTCCGGCGCCGCAAATCGAATCTAAGTTAAAAGTTGTAATGGCAGCGATGTTGAAGTTAATTTAGTAGCATTTGGAGTAAAATTTTAAGCCGTTGTCAGGTTTGGAATCAAACAAAACGCGACGAGATACATTGCTAAATACATCGTTACAGCGGAAGTCCTTCCGTGTAGCAGTTATCATGATATTTTAACTGTTTTGACGTCATTCGTGGAAATTAACCAAGTACATTCCGTGGACATTCAGAGAATATCGGACATTTTGCTGCAAGTCTAATCTACAGATGTCCATCGACTTCTTTTTATGGAATCGAATTTAATCCCGTGCAGCTTATCTTTTTTAAAAGTTTTAGCATTTAAAAATGCTAAAACTTCTATTATTCCCGGTCGTTCATAATTTGTTCAGAGATCAAAATCTCTGAAACACAGGATTTTCTTAATTTCCACGAATGCCTGATATTTATTTTTCATAATACCATTTAAACTTAGCCCACGACTATAAAACGCGTATCAAGCCACTTACACGTTAAAGGAGACGACCGCACTCGAGAGCACGCAGTATTCGTTGAAATCATGGAAATCCTGTGTTTCGTAGAATGTAACCTGCGAGCACAGGCAGGTTCATTTTTGGGAGCACACTTGTAATCGGCGAGTTCTCCGTTGTCATCATAACCTCTGGGTCATACTTATCTTCTCAAAAGTGACGAAGGGGGCATTTCTAGCCAAGCCATAGGACGGCATTAAATAATTTTTGGCATTGAAATTAAAACCTACATATACGTCAGGATTACATAAAATAATAGAGGGAGTTTCTATAACTCGGACCTTTGCTTATTTCAGTGATTTCGCTTCGTTTCGATCTTTTCGACTTTTCTCTGGTGGGTTCCGTTTTATTGTTTCGCCGTTTTGTTGTTTCGACGCTAAGGGAATGAAAGTGACTGAAATTAAGGCCTGTTTATTTTTAAATAATCTGTCTGATTACACGTTGGCAATATTTTAATGTTCCCAGCCCAGTTCGGCAGAGAAAGGAGAAGCCCTCCAAAGCCCGCTTCTGAGGTAAGTACGAATTGTTCCGTGGCTAGTTAGGGAAAAAACTGTTATGTTTTCTTCACTCGGACATCTTATGTGACGAGTTTCCATTTACTATTTCCCATTCTATCTCCCAATCATTATTTTAGGTTGAATAATAACGAACACATTTGGAAAGGACATGCCACTTTTGAATTCTTTGCAGTAAATAATTTTAAATGCACGATGGAGAAAACTGCGATTAAAAACTCAGCAAACTAGTTACTGCATGTGAAACATGGTAACTACAAGTGATTTACGCTTGACCTTACATTATTGTAGCATCTTAATCAAACAATTGGGCCTAAAACGGCCTAAAAACAGGCTTCAACAGTTCAACAGGCCGCTTCTTTCACCAGTGAGAGCAACATACTGTCAAACGTCAGGATGCTTAGCGTTAACTCTGCTGACATTCACGCCAGGAAATAATTTACGGAAACGAGTTTTCGATAATTATTCCGAGTGAACGAGGCGAAGAGATAAAGCAACACTCGCTTGTGGCTGCTAAGATAAAAAGCCAGCGTGATCATGAAGCGGAATGATTTGGTTGCGCATCAGAAAAAGATGTAAAATATTATGACATAGCTCTTATACTCCCTTAACTCCTAGCTGTATGTTTTCTGGTTCAATGTTTACCCAATCTCCTATATATTTTTGCCCTCACTTCTCGCAGATTACAGTCACCCTGAAGATTGACTGGAATGTCAGCGTAGTTAATAAGGAAGTACCCGCCAGTTACGTCACAAACGTGCAGAACGGAACCGTGTTGGTGGACATCCTAAACAAAGCCGCAGGAGACAACAAACAAGGACCTTTTAACAAATACGACAGTACTTACTATGGAGGTATAGGGTACTTTATAACAGCTATGAATGGAACACAGCAGAATCCTACTACTGGCTATTCCTGGTTCCTCTTTGACGAGCAAACTGGAGGAGCTCTTCCATGTGGTGTGAGTTCGTATGTTCCCGTCAACCAGTCTACCACCATTTTTAGGTATACGACTTACTCAAGTCACAACGAAACCGTCACTGGGTATTGCAAGACTTTTCCTCCCCCTGAACAGGTTGGTGATTTGTCTTGTCGTAATTCTTAATTCATGACCTGAGCTCTGAAAGCCTCTAGTTAAATTCTCTACCTGCATAAAAACCATCGCTTCAATCACTGCGAAGACTGCATGCTAGTCCGCTATTACATATACCTCATCTCACAGGCGCAACCGAACCAATGTTTCCCTCACCTCTTCTAACCCCATAACCGCCGGAGCAAACCGGAGGAGCTCTTCCATGTGGTGTGAGTTCGTATGTTCCTATAAATCAACCTACCACCATTTTCCGCTATACGATCTCTCTTACTCAGGTCATAGCCAAAACGTGACCGATTATTGCAAGCAATTTTCCTCTTCTGGACAGGTTGGTAACTGGTTATTCTTCTTTAGTTTATTCTTGATTTTAACTCTGAAGACAATTAAGATCTACATACAATAAGGAAAAATCGACGAAGGCTTGCTTACTGCAGCTTATTCATTCCTCTTTTCATAGATTGGCACTTGGTGGCTTACAAGTTTCAAATTGATTCAAGAACGAACAAGTTGCAAAAGTCCACTTCAAACCTCCTATTCAATTTAAAATAGAAAGATAGTAATTCCAGGAACACTGATACCACGAAAAAAAGCGTCAATTTTTTGACCTAAAGAGCCTAAAAAGTACGTCGACGTTAAGCAAACTTAGAACTGCCAAAAGCTATTTGATTTGAAAAGCCAGTTTAAAATCAGTTTCAAACTCCTCATTAGAACTTAAACCATTTCTACACTATATTCTTAAACATTAGCTGTCTAGGAAAAGATGAGTTGAAATTTAGTCAAAAGTAACATGCACGCAGCACAGGAGCAGTCTCTCAAAACAAGAAGGATATTTTTGTCCATTTTTAAAAATAATACTTTAGTTTTTCTTGTTTTCTTTCAACGGCTTTTTTCTCGATTTTTTTTCATACTATTTCGTATTGATACTGGTTAACAAAAAAGCTACACGGCCTTGTGACTTGACCACCAGGTCTAGGAGTTTATTTTTTATTCTGTAGCTTAAACCAGCACCGCGAGGATAAAAGTTATTATAGAATTCTGTGTTTCTGAGTCAACGCCTACCAATAACGGCTGCCACTTTAGCTCTTGTTAATTCTTGTACAAAAATCTAGAATGATCGCAGACTCGCAGTCACTGACAAATAAGTGATCGATAGATTACAATCTTGAATGGAAAAGGTCCTTATTTAGATAAAAGTAGTTATTTTAAAAATTTCCGTACTGGGAAACATCTTATGTAATAACAAAGACAATATCTTCCATTTAGGTACCGCCCTCTGCAATCACAGTTACCCTTGAAATGGACTGGAATGTCACCAGTGTTGGCAAACCTATTCCTGCTCCTTACACCACGCAGGTTGCCAAGGGCACCGTTCTCGTGGACATCATGAACAAGGCCGCCAACGAAAATACAAATGGTCCTTACAACAGGTGGACTTCCACTTATTACAGTGGACTGGGACATGCCATTACTTCCATGAACGGTACTGAACAGGTATGTGTTGAACAGTATCTTTAAATTGAGGGAAACCCTAAAGATAGCAGTTTACTAAGATAAAAAAAGAAAGATTATAATAATAAAGCATAAAGGAACCAGGATGGTTAAGGATGGAGAAGATTAGCACGGATTACAGATGACGAACTTGAAACGTTTAGACTTAACTTTTCAAGATGCACGAACTGTAACGTAACTTCGTTAAAAAGTATTACAGACCACCGTGGATTGAATGGTGAAGGGGCATCTTTTTGATGTTGCAGTTTTAGTCCTTTTAACACCCAGCTGCCATGTCCACACGGCAACTCCTAAGCCCCCGGCCAAACGATCGCACCAACCTCTTCTGTATAATAGATAGTTAATTTTGCCTCAGACTGACTGTAATCAGGAGAGATTCTGATCGCTGTAATGCCACTGTCATTGATGTTGTCTTGTGTTTTGATTTTTTTTTCTATTCATTTCTTTTGTCCAATCAGGATCCCGGTACAAAAACATACTGGATGATTTACGATAAAGCCACTGGGAAACTCACTCTCCTCGGAGTGGATTCGTACAAGCCGCAGGATGATTCAACCACGATCTTTAGGCTTGTGACAGGGGCCAGTCACGAAGAAACAACAACATCCACAACAGCAACGAGTCCTGGCAAACTTGGTGGATTGGGCCTGGTTACAATGTGCCTGCTGGCGGGTATTGAGGCGTTGCTGTTTTTCTAACTCAATCCGGGAACTTTGAAATCAAGCTACGATAAGAAACACAGTTTTCACTGTACTGCATTTCGTATTTGATCTTATAATCTAATTCAGTCAGCTTAAGAGTAGTAATATGGTTACCTTTAACCTGGGCAACTAACCTTATATTTTATTCTGAAAGCACGGTTTCAAACAGTTGTGATAACCACTTTCGGTTACAATCAAAAAGTACATATAACAACGGAGGAAGTCAATACCTGCTTGCCTTATCAGGGCGCTTTTCAAAACTAAAAAAAAAACAATTATGGCTAGTGCCAACAAGGATTAACAGCACATTGAACCAATGAGAACTCGACGCAGATAAACTCAATTGGCGAGCGCGGGAAAATTGAATGCGGTAGACCAAGTCGTGATTGGCTTTGGTTTTACATCTGATCGTTTCGTTGGCGCGAAAATCTTTAACCTCAAATTGACTTTTTAACTTTATGACTTCCCTCTTCTTTGTTAGCTCACAACAATTGGATTTTGCATCAAAACAATGAGGTTTTTCTATTCCAGAGATGCATAGTCCATCAAGACGTTTTATGCGCAGAGTTTCAGAGTAGCAAGAATATATTGGACTCACTAAATTGACACTAACCCTCACTTTTTTCAAGACGGACTAAAGCA
>JAHPZR010006396.1:30000-44187 GCA_019787425.1 Platygyra sinensis
TGACGAAAATTGCAAAAATTCCACGGAAGCTTTCTGCAAATTTGCAACGTATTTCACAGGAAAATATTGAGAGATTCCAAGTTGGATTATTATTGGAAAACATCTGAATTAAACTATCCAATATTGGAATAATATTGGAATATTTCATACTTTCTTTAGGAGAAAGGAGATTTTTGGAAGATCATTGGTATATCAGTTGTTTAACAATCCAAGTTGGTATTTTGATGGTAGTTTATTGGAAAATTATGTTTTATAGGTAATAGTCCAATAAAAAACCATTAAATCAGTCGGGATTGTTTACTGACTGATAAACCAGTCATTTACCAAAACAACTCCCAGTTGGTTTTTATGGTAAATTATTGGAATATCACTTCTAGCAGGTGATAATCCAATAAAAACCACGTTGCATTTAGCGCACTGACAGTGCACATGAGGTTTTCCACGATGACTGATTTCTCTTGCTTCTGGATTTCCTGTACAGTAGCAACTAGTTACCGGAAAATTATCCTCTGATTGCATTATATTTGTTAAACTTTGGACCGCAAGCGTCTCTTCGCGTCCGCCATGGATTTTAATCTCGTTCCCAGAGCCCTCGTTCTCCTTGACAAGTCCGCGGGAGTCTGGTTAAGAGGTAACCTCGTTCTCAGGGTCTTTGATCCTGGGAACGGGAACGAGGTTGGTCGAAGAGTGAAGAAACTGAGAACTGGATTGTGTTGTGGTTATATCAACCTTTGAAAAGATTCAGCAAAATGGCAACAAGTTCTTTTTGTGAAGAAGAGAATCTACCCCTTTCTCACTCAGGTAAGCTTTTATATATATTTTTTATTCTCAATCCAGCGGTGACGAGCTTCATTTCTTTTTCGAGCATGTACATGTGAAACTAGAGTAGCTTTTGGCGCCATTTTTGACCAGCTTCTATTTCCAGTTATAACATCAAGAAATGCAGTGTTTATCGAAAAGATTTTGCAAAATTATAACTAGTTCTTTTTTTGAACGGGATCTACCCCTTTCTCGGTAAAGTGAGCTTATTTTAAAACGTGTATTTTTTCATTTTCACTGCATGCAGCGGTGACAGATATCGACGCGTTTAATCTTGAGCATGTCGAACCAGTTTTTGGCGCCATTTTAGCCCATCGATTACCCAACTTCAATTTCCAGTATGAAATACGAAATTCAGTGCTATTTTACAACATTTTACCGTAAATATTGAATGAGAGTGTCTTTGTTTGCGTTTCTCACATTTATGATGCTTGAGGAATTGGCGAAACTACGCCTTGCATTGTGTACGGCTCATACATGTAGCTTGGTTGTTTGTCCGGTGACTTGCGTTAACTTAAGTATATAAGCTTAACTTGCAATCACCTCACCTTGCAATTGTTTAAGTTAGCTTATAAATTCAAGTTTAAGCTTTAATGTTACACAGGGGCTGATTACATGGCGAATTTCAGCCCCGGGCTGAAAGTTTGTTGCGATTACATGACGAAATTTGGCTCCCCACCATCTTGTTTCATTTAAAACACGATCACTGCACATGCCCAAGCTCACTTTTCAGCCGGGCTGAGATTTTAATGCAATTACACTAGGTTTTTCAGCCCCGGCAGGAAGATTTGTTTGCTAAGCCAATCTGAAATTTCAGCCCGGGTTAACTGGGCTGAAATTCCCCATGTCATTAGCCCCTTAGCCTCTTGAGGTACGCTATAAATCCTGATTCTTCGTTTTCAGAATCAGAGTGGAATCCTGAGCAAGTTGCCAAATGGCTACGCAGGGTTCAACCTGAATATGAGGAGGAAGCAAGACTTTTTGAGAGTAAGCAGGCATATACATAACCTTATCAAAGTTTTGTGATTTTGCTTTGTTTAACTAATTTTGTCCTTATAGTTAATGTTCCCATGAAATATAATTACTCCTTAATATTTTAATTGATGGTTTCTTAGAAGCAGAGATAACAGGCAAAGCACTGGCAATAGTTGATAGACAGTGTCTTAAAGACATCGGAATAGCATCTATTGGGAAACAACTGACTATTCTGGGTTGTATCAAGGAGCTCATGTCGGGTTAGTAAAGTTTTAAAATTATGCTTCCATCTCATAGCAAATTCACTGCAAGTGATCCCACAGTGCACTTGCAAATGCTTTCTTGACTTTCTCAGGGAAATGTGCTTTTAATATCCTTGCACTTTTCACATTTTCAGCAAAAGATAATAGTCACAAGGCAAGTTTGCCTAGTGCCACGCCTGGTAAAACTCTTAGCATATAACTTTCAAACAATAACTTACAGCACTGCATTATCATCAGCTAAGTTTCAGTTCTACCACATAGGATAAAATTAATTTAGTATTAATCGTATGGTAGTATTGTTTTGTCATTAAATCTTCTTTTTCATCTTATTTATTTTAGATGCCATAAGACACCACATCCTCCAATGTGCTTCAGAGAGAAATCGAAAAATCAGTGACGGGTATGACTTTGAGGTATTTTTTTATTTGTATACACAGTTGTACTATCCATGAAGCTGAAGCATACATTACAATAATTATTATTACTAGATGCTGTGTCAGAGATTGATGGAAGAGCTAATAAGGTTTCCAGCCAAACAAACGTTCTTATGTGGATTTTTAGTTTTGCCAATACCATGATGATGGATTCAATGATGACATGATGCATACAGCCACCCTAGCTTTCTTTTATCTTTATCCTGATAGAAAACTAGAACCCCAGCCAAGAGAGCAAAACCTTCATCATCCTCAGATCTCGAAGACATGAGTCAGAGTATGATTGGTAAGTGTCCACTCAGAACATTGCTTTGTATCAATACTGTTTCAATGACCTGCCCCATATTAAATTTGCCAGTGTCATATCATCCATAAAGGAGGGAGATCGTTGGGCAAAGTACCCATATGTACCTGTTGTCAATCCTTTGACAAGGCACTTTTCATTCTACATCTGACGTGTATAAATTATTGGTACTGGAGGAACCTAACAAAATGTTGTTTGGTATTCCTGCAGTGAAACTACATACAATTTGTAGCATCCCAACCAGGGGGAAGACGCAATACTCCTATGTCACTTCCTGCTACTGAAACAGGAACTAATACTGAAATAACAGCCAGCATGATGAGCCACTAGCTAGGTTTGGAGGCAGGTGCTGCCTATATACACTGTATCTATATTGTGCTGTAATAGTATAGTAGGTCCCCCATTGATGACTTACCTATACTGCTATGTTTAAAGACACAGCAAAAATTAATGATTTTATTTAATTGCTGTTAATGTTTTATTTCAGCTGTGACAGACACATCCAAGCCAGAATCAACGGAAACTGCTGATACTGTTCAAGACATCTCTAATTACAGTGCACAGTTAGTGTGCGCTGTTATCTTTCGTGTTCCGATGTTTCGAAATTTAAGTGTTAAGAAGCACTTAGCTCCTGCCGCCAAACTCCTGAAGATTAAGACGAGAGGTCAAGGGAAATATGAGTTAGCAGTTAATGTTGCAATCGGTTTAGTGCAAAAGGGATATGTTGGTACTACAACTCCAGACGTAAATTACAAAGAGTTGGAACGAGAACAAATTGTAATTTTAAAAGATCTTGTGGAAGAGCTGCGTGTAGAGAACATTAAGAAACAAGAGGCTTTAAGTAGTTCACCTTCAGGTAATTCTACTGAATCAGTTGATGGAACTGATACATCTACACCATCAAGTCTGTCAGAAAATGAAGGGGATTAAGATATCAAAAAGATTGTTTATTTAATGTGTTTGCTCTGTGGCTTGTTTAGTTCAAAAGTTATGAAAAATATGAGCTACCAATAATTATTATTAGTTGCTATATCGCTTTAGTGCATAAGAGATATGTTGAAATTCAACCTCCAGAAATAAAATAATTAGTTAAACTGGAATTTGTGTTCATGATGATTCAGTGATGTTACACTATATGGTAACATGCCTTATATCCTGTGCTTGACATACATTTTTATTTATTTAGAATATTATATAGCTCAGTGTTTGGTAATTAATGATAATCAAAATATTAACCTTATAATCTGTTTTTCTTTTTTCCATTGTTGAACTATTACATAGATTACCAAACTTGGTAATATAACATATAACCTTCCAACATAGGATTTCTCTGTTTCCAATGTTGTACTATTACATAGATTACCAACATTGGTAATACAACTATGACCTTCCAACTTTGGAATTCTATGTTTCCAATGTTGGAATATCATGTAGATTACCAAACTTGGTAATATAACATATAATCTTCCAACATTGGATTTCTCTGTTTCCAATGTTGGATTATTACATAGTTTACCAACATTGGTAAATACAAATATGACCTTCCAACCTTGGATTCCTATGTTTCCAATGTTGGAATATTACATAGATTACCAAACTTGGTAATATAACATATAACCTTCCAACATTGGATTTCTCTGTTTCCAATGTTGGACTATTACATAGTTTACCAACATTGGTAATACAAAAATGACCTTCCAACCTTGGATTTTTAGTTTTTGACTTACCAAGGTTGGAAAGTGTATCTCTTTATCCAATGTTGGACTTTTTACTGATCTTCCATTGATTTTCCACTATTATACCAATGAAAAACCAATGCATTTCCAAATTTGGAATCTCTCAATTTTTTCCTGTGTTTCCAACACGAACTTTTAGTATTTACTATTAAACTCACAGATCCACGCAAAACAGGGTAGCCACTTAATATAGACTTCTCTGAAGTGAAGTTTCCATAGCCTTTAAAGAAGGTTGACAATAAAGAATGCAGCATACAGATAGGTATGATGATTTCTGCAACTACAAATATGGAGGTTGTAAACGCGAAGGAAATTGAAATTGAAATTAAAGGCAACGAAGTGAAAGTAAATCGACAAAGCGATTACTTACAAGCAATCTAATGGTCCCTAGTGCAAACACTTCATAGGTATGCCGATATACACAGTCGTTATGCACAAAATTAAGAAAAAGGAAGGACTTGAACACTAAGGGAATAAGCAACATGGCGTCCGAAGGTCATACCGCTGACCTTTTCGTATCAACAGGCATACCGTTATGTTAGAGTCGCGAAATGTCCTTTAAAACGGTAGGTTTATGTTATATTTGAGAAATAGAAAACATGTACCGTGTTTCTATCGAGTTATACAAACACGAGTGGAAGTTTGGGAGAACGAGAAATGCTGTGGGAACACGAGCTGCAGGCGAGTATTTCCACAGCTTTTTCGAGTTCTCGAGTTCTCAGCGCGCGCTAGTTCTGTGTCTCCATCGAGTTATACAAACACGATTTTTAACCAATCAGCGCGCATGCTTTCTTAGGACTGTTTTCTAAAATGAATTACTCTCTTGTGACCTTTCCCAAAGCTCGCTTTAAGATTAGAGTAGTTTTAGGACAATCTTTATACGTTGCGACGAGTTTGTAGAATGGTGGAATATTTTTCTTCCGCCAAAGATTGGCGTACGCTAAAATTAAACATAGCTGAAAGCACTTTCGAATAAGACGCTTTAGACTGATGTATGCTTCGAATGTTCGATTCTTGAGTCCCTTGATACAAGCCAACTGAATATCACCCTTTGAGTACGGTACGGTAAATGAGTAACCCGCGATAGGTTGCGTCTGCGACGCAGGCTGGGAAATATTTGTCCAAAGTATGCTTTCGATACTCATTTTATTCTGCATAGAACGAACGCTTTGAGAACGAACCATGACAGTATGTTGTCCATTCTTGTGTTTCATTAATCTCGCATCGGTCGTGACTTTTCCCGACACTGGCTTTAACTAAGGTTGGAGGAGTTTTACAACAATCTAATACGCCACGTGTTTGTAGAATGGTGGAATATTTTCCTGGCGCGCTTTTTAATCCCAAAGACAGGCGTGCGCTAAAATATCGCTGATAGCGTTTTAGAATAAGAAGCTTACTTGTTGAATGAGTGCTTCGCTACACGGCTAATAAAAGGTGTGTTCATTGGCATGGAATATTCTCCTCTCCCTTTATCTTTCTATTGACACGCACGCTTAGTAGAAGGTGGAATAAATACTCAGGCAACAAGAAACGCTTATCTCGTGTTATGTTTTGCTTGCGTTATGTTAATTTCATATCATTCCGCTCACTTTCCCCTTAACCCGTTTTTAATACGATACTCGGTCAACAACAAATGCCTTAGAACGAGAGAAACATACAGCTTGTTATATTGTTTTGTGTGTTACATGTATGCGGTAATAATATATTTTCATCCCGCTAAATCGTTTCAGAGAGAACAAAAACATGCTTGTCGTCTTTGGCGGTCCTTTTGTGTTATGTTAACTGCGAAAAAATCGCAAATTTTGTAAAATCCGCAGGTCGGCACTAGTAGGTGGAATTTGCATTACAAAGAAGTGCAAAAAAAATCGCAAATTTCACAATGACTTATTTAAAAATCGTGAAGGTAGCAAAAAATCGTAAATTTTGTAAATTTTGTAAAATCCGCAAGCCGGTGCTTGCTGGTCGATTAGCATAAAATTGTAAATTTCAGCACAACGTAGCGAAATATCGTTGAGGCAGCAGATTTTTGTATATCTTGTAGAGTTTAACGAAAAATCGCAAAATTTGCAAAATTTGTAATTGCGTTCAATCCTGGACATAAGTGCTTATTTGAAAACACAAGTTAACTTACTGCTGACAACTAAGGAAAGGCTTAAAGACAACAACGACAACAACAAGGTTTATTTGAACTGTAATAGACCTTTTTCGCTCGTACATTTTGTTTTCCCAATACCGATCATGTGATGATACTCAGGAGATTTGATCCTTTGTTTTGTTCATTAAAAGGGTACATGTATATGGAACTGAGGAAATGTTTCAAAACAAACATCCGGCCGCAAAACACGTCATTGGCGCCGATTAGTGTACATTGAGCCAATACAAACAGCCCAATCCATTAAAGTTCAGCTTCTTCAGTTTATACAGGAAGAATCTGAGAGTGCACTTAAGTACAGTCAACTCTCCGCTAACGGACACTCTCGTAAGCGGACAGCTCTACTTACGGACGGCTTTTTAAATCCCCGTTTTTACCTCTCAGTCAAACTTTCTATTTACACATTCCCGTAAACGGACACTCTCTCGTATGCGGACGCGGACACTTTTGAAAATGAAAATTGGATTTTTCTTTTGTTTACGCTCTCTCGTAAGCGGACACACCATGTACGTAATTGACTCTTGGCAATGAAATTTGTCTTTAATTTGCAATAAATCAACAAAAATATGACCTTTAACAGAGCAACAGAACAGCGGGGATTGCTTTTTACAAATTTCAATTTGTCCGCGGCAAAGCAAGCTGTCCGTTCGTTTGACATTAACAAGAGTCCGACGAAACATTTGTAGTGTCACGTTAATTATGGCCTAGCCTGTTCACGGACGTTTTTTTTCCGTAAGATATTGGCGCTCGCCAATATCTTACGAAAAAAATAAACGTCTGTGAAGGGGCTAGTTATGGCCACGTTCGTCATGGTCTACTTTACTTCTTGTTTCTGTTTTCAATCACCGCACCAAAGTTACATTTATAGACGGCAACAATAAGTCCCGTTGAATGTTTTGTTAGAAGAGTTATGTTTTTAAGAAACACCAGAGTTACATATATGCACGGCAGCAATAAGTCCCGTTGAACGTTTTGTTAGAAGAGTTATGTTTTTAAGAAGCACCAGAGTTACATATATGGACGGCAGCAATAAGTCCCGTTGAACGGTTTGTTAAATGTAGAAGAAATATATATATATTTTTTCGAGTTTTAACATTTGACATCAATAAAGAGTTTCTCTTTATATCTTCAGTTGCAATTTTTGTCTACGCAATAAAACACAATTAACACCCGCTAATTAACTCTCCCGTAAGCGGACATCCACCCTATTTTTCTTTGGTGTCCGCTTACGGGAATAATTCTCGTAAGCGGACAGCTCTACTAACGGACACGTTTTTCAATTCCCGAGGGTGTCCGCTTACGAGAGAGTTGACTGTATGTCATTTTCCCCGAAAGCGATTCTATAAAGATGTAAAGAAGGTCCCACGTACCCCTCTGTAACTGACTCAGTCTCTTAACTAGTAATAGTTATCACTAAAGCTGCCCCCGCTTTCTTTTATTTCTGCTCATTGAAACAATAATATTGAACGTTATTGTTCTAGTCAGATACTAAAAAAAAAAACAATTGTCTTGATATGAATTCTTTTTTATATAAGAATATATTTTGACGTGACATCTTGGCCTCGCTACGAAAAGTGGTGTCCAGAGCACATGCACAATGTGCTGAACGCGCCGGGGGGGGGGGGGTACTCCCTTATATGGGCTATATAGGTATGTGCGGCCCTAAAGGGTATGGTTTTTCAGCGTTTTGGTCATAAATAGGGTATCAATTTTAGCTGATTTTGGCTATTTCGGTCATAAATAGGGTTATGGTGTTTGATATCTAGCCTTATTACTATGGTTATGTTTTTAAGAAACTTTTGCACCATTATCACAAAGCGAAAAATCACCAAACGTCCTTCAAAAATTCTGTTCACGGTATTTTAACAGGATTTTGAGGTAATGGTCAAGTCATAAATAGGGTTTCGAATTTTTGGTCAGGTCATAAATAGGGTAGGAAATATCGCAGATTTTGGTCATAAATAGGGTAGGGTTTTGGGACGCGGGCCGCACACTCCCACCCAATTTTTCTGGGGAGTACCCCCCCCGGGTGAACGCGATCCAGATCCAGAAACCAAACACTTGTACTTGATAGCCTAATAAATTCTAAATAAAACGAAAATGCCATAAGCTATAATGTAAGAATAATACAACAATATTTTCAGCCTAAAATCGGCAGAAAAATAAGAATATTCAGTCTGGGCCGGAAAAATAACATCCTTAGAAAAGAAAAGAGTGTACGAGCGAACGTATCTCGAAAGCACAACAGAAGTGAAATGTAAACGAAAGCATCGCGTTACAGTCGCCATATATGCAAATTAGAGTCAAGCTTTTTGTCCTCAATGAAAACGCCGCAAAACATTTACATTTGGATCCCTGCCGTAAGATTACTCAGTGAAAATAAGCCATCCAAATAAACGAGATGCCAAAGGAATATTTCAAACTTTATTCCTCCAGAGCTAACATTTGAGAGAACCTAAAACATATCTTGCAATATCAAGAGAAAAAAACTGGCAAAAAAACAGAGGTGTCAAACTCTGCAAATTACAAGCGGATAACAGCGGAAGCCACACAGAAATATGACCTCTAACGGCTTTACTCTGACGAAATGTCTACCTGAAAACACAGGATTAGTGCTTAGCGAAATATTCAAAGATCCTCCGATCGTACCATACAAAAGGGGCAAAACTTCCTAAGCGGCTACTACACGTGAATGGGAGTCGCGCAGGCCTGTTACCTTGTTGTTATCCTTGGGTAATTCTGACGATCGGAAGGTACTATGCTGATTTAGCTATTTAGTCGCAAATGAACCACACTGGCCTCGAATTTCGATCTAGTATACTTCAGGGCTCTCTGAGCTGTTTTTTCCCCAAAATCCATCTTCAGGATCTCTGAAAGCGTTTTCAATTTGTTTTAGATCATAATCTCGGCCATTTCGAAGCGAACTTATTTGATCGCGCTGAAATAGTAATGGAGGCCGGCAAATACAAACGCTTTTCAGGGACGCTTGAACTCGAGATCTAAACCAAGGACAAAGCTCGTGGGCAAAGACGCCGATCCCGCAAGTCCTCGCGCCCGTGTCCCTTTGCTGGCCTCCCATGAGCGTTTGCGGGAAAAACGTCGATACCGTGCGGGCGTGCAAGGCCGAATCAAATTCGAGGATTTTTTGCGCGCTATACTTACTCGGAAAAATACCCTACATTCTCTCTTCTGTCTCTCTCTATTACGCGGGGAGAGCTCCTAAGGCTGCCTCCTCGGGTTTTTGCCCTCTGGGGGCCCAAAATAACCCTGCGGGGGCAAAAAAATATTGGGCCTTTTCAACTCGTCACGCATAATATCCAAAATTCTTTCACATTTAGGCGAAACTCCAGACGATCACTTCTCACATAAACGTAGAAAACAAATTCACGAATTAATATTTTCAGTTCTTGTAACTTGTCTACAAAGCTGTTTATTCTCTGAGTTTGGTCCAGAAAGTCTTATTACGAGCTGTTGATTTTACACTCGTGTGATTTCAAAGGCTCTTGAGTACTTTGTTTAATATGGCTTACTTTAACTGAAGTAACCTAGTTTGGTGTCGACTCTGAAGCCCTGCTGCTAATCCAGACATTATTCAGCTCAATATTGCAACCTTATCCCAGACTAGACACCAAATATTCCCGCCCTTTTTCAGACTACGCGGCAAGGAAGCTCTACGCTTCACAACGAGAACTACTACCACAGAGCCAAGAGATTATAATCTCTTGGTATGGTAGAGCTTTGTATGGGAGAACCCTCCTCCCTACAGGAGGAGGGGGCGGGGGCGTCCGGGCTTGTCTAGCCTGCGAACGCAGACGTATTTCCGGCTGTCACTGGTTCCAGGGGGGAGACAACCGACAGCCAAAAATACGTCTGCGCTCGCAGACTAGGGCTTGTCTGTAATTAAGAAAACCATCCGCATTCCATCATGTTATCGTGTCAATTCTTGATTGGCTCCACCAATACTGAGTGGAACTTAATAAGCGAACACAACAGTGGCATCTCCGCATTTGTGAATAAGACATCTACTGTTAACAGCTTTATTTGGCCTGGAGCGAAAACCAAAAGAGATGAAGATAACATCAGTTACTTTGCTCGTATTCTTCTGCACCTTTTTTCGCAGCAGTCAAGGTAAAGTTTTAAACTTTATCAATAAGTTTAGCGTGTGTTATTCCCGATCGAAGCCAAGGCAATCAAATTGTCTAAAGTTAACAAATCTTTCTTGCAAGACAAACAATAGTTCACATGATGGATCCAAAATTGAGTTGCGGTCCTTTGATAATTTCCAACGTCTTGTACAAGCGTCAGTATTAACTAAACTTACATCTTCTTATTTTGAAAAGATAGTTAGCAATACTTGGAACATGCTTTCGGATGGGCAATCGAAAAAATGCGCCAAATATTCTCCGAATTCCCGAACCATAATTTTAGTATTCATTAGCCTCTAGCCATTTCCCGTCCTTTATTTTGCATTTTTTTAGCCGCCTTATTGTTTCGCTGAAATTATGTTAATTCTTTTGACTAATATGGTCACTATGGGTGGCCGATGACTGCCACTCGATATTTTCCATATTTTTCGACAAAATTAAAGTGAAGTAAAATGAAAACAAATACAAAATGGCTATAATTTGAAATTAAAGTGAAAAGGAAAAATTAAAAGAAAATAAAACCATTATAAATTCGAAACTAAATTAAAATAAAGTTAAAGTGAAATTGAAAGTAAAGTTAAAGCCCTTTTCAATTTTAAATTAATTGAAAACAAAATGAAATTAAATGTCCATAGAAAAATAAAATTAAAATGTCCATGGCCTATGACTGCCATAGTATCCCAGCAGACTGTGAAAAGGTGGCTTTGGATGAAGGAGAGGGGACTGGTTACAGTTAGATGTTTTTTCAGTCGCGGCTTTCCGAATTACAGCACTGTAAAATAATGTCTTATTTTCGCAATTATGCCTGGAAGGAGGACTTACAACTAAAGGAAGATTTACAGAAATACGTTGGCCAATTGTTCAAACAAGAGGAAATTCTAAGCTTTGTAATAAGGGATCGCACTGTTACAATTGGAGCGTTCGCTCCACTCGATCGGATGCGACGCCACAAAAGTTTTCGACTTGCTGCGTTGATGCAACTGTATATGGCTAGAGGGTACGTGCTCTTTTGACACCCCATAAGCTTATCATGACCAGCAACTAAGTGCAGAAAATTCGGCCCCTTAGTAGTGAAATGTCCAGTTCGCTTCCTTTTCTTTGCACCAACACTACGAGCTTCAAGACCCTCCGGATCCAAGTCACACATGACAGCGTGGACCAAGTCTCTTGGTACGTTTCAGTTCATGCTCCTGTCAAATCTTTTTTTGCATGGCCCGGTATCCCAGAAGTTTCCCAGGTCCGTCCATCTCTTCTACACGGCTGCCGCACATCGTCAACTGTTACGTCCTCGCTCACTATAAAAGATACCAAAATGGCGAAGCGTGCGATCGAGTGAGCGAACGCTCCAAGTGTAACAGTGTGATCCCTTATTACAAAGCTTAGAATTTCCTCTCGTTTGAACAATTGGCCAACGTATTTCTGTAAATCTTCCTTTAGTTGTAAGTCCTCCTTCCAGGCATAATTGCGAAAATAAGACATTATTTTACAGTGCTGTAATTCGGAAAGCCGCGACTGAAAAAACATCTAACCTGTTACCAGTCCCCTCTCCTTCATCCAAAGCCACCTTTGCACAGTCTGCTGGGATACTATGGCAGTCATAGGCCATGACATTTTAATTTTATTTTTCTATGGACATTTTAATTTCATTTTGTTTTCAATTAATTTAAAATTGAAAAGGGCTTTAACTTTACTTTTAATTTCACTTTAACTTTATTTTAATTTAGTTTCGAATTTATAATGGTTTTATTTTCTTTTAATTTTTACTTTTCACTTTAATTTCAAATTATAGCCATTTTGTATTTGTTTTCATTTTACTTCACTTTAATTTTGTCGAAAAATATGGAAAATATCGAATGGCAGTCATCGGCCACCATAATTATGTCTGTTAATTCTTCATTGAGAATTCAACTTATACTTCCAGCTCAACTTGAAGAGAAGACAGAGAAGCTCCCAGAGTTACCCGGTCCTGAGGTAAAGTGCAAAATTGTTCACATTTCTACTTTCGGAAAAAAAAAATTTTTTTTTCGAAAAATTCCTTAATTATACTGCTGATGCTGAAAAGTTTTTCGATTTATTTTCTATTCAGACAACAATGACATATTCCATATCAGAACGCTTTTGGTTTTTTTTTCGTTAATTACACGCATGGATCGTCGGTTTTGGTGCGCGGACTTAAAACAAGTCATCACGCCGATATCGAAATTTGCGACTTTTGAATCCTTGCCTAAGATGGTTCAAAAAAACACAGGTTTCCAGCGCATTCAAAGACTGCACTTGATGTTGTCATCTATAACCACTCTTTATCCAAATTGATGCTACAATCATGGTATCAAAAAACTGCCTATCACTGGTGAACACGTGGTATTATTTTCGTGACACAATAGGTTACCATAGCAACACTATGCCTGCTAAAAAACACCCTTAATTTTAGCTTTAAGCGCTTATATTTCAAAACGGCACGGTGAAATTTTTTTCTTATTATGGAATTTTGATAAGCAGATGAGATGCAACTTTTGGCAAAGTTCAAAAAAATTCTGTACATGGGGTCTCAAGAGCCACCTTAAATTTTCGAAAATTTAAGGTGGCTCTGAACCCCATGTACAGAATTTTTTTCAACTTTGTCCCAAAAGTTGCATCTTATCCATGCTTATCAAAATTCGTAATGAGAAAAAATTTCACCAGTTGCGTCGTTTTTTGAAATATTAAGCTCTTACGGTCATTCCTCACACATTGCATTGCGCCATGTCCTTTCCTTGCGCATAATTTATGGCGTCATTTAGCGCGCCCGCGTGCACGCGCATATTGAAAACATGGCGGATTTGCCTAGATATTGAGCGCTGTTAGTTGGAAAATGGCTATAGCTCACCAACGAGCACGGGCACCCCAATTTTTTTTCAGTCATTGTAATCAACTTATCTTAAACTTTCTTGAGGAAAGACTGATCTGATTTCTATTGCTGAAAATGAATAAATAACGAAAATAGCAAGTAAACTGTGGTCTTTTCTATTTTGGCCTATGGTAACCATGTCAAGAAATTTGGTTGAAATTTAATCAAGAATTCAGCTTTCTGTCTAAATCAAACTTAAAGAGTTTATTTGTGTCCGATACAATGCATTGACTCCAGTTTAATGCGTGTTCTCACGAGTCTCGGTCACAAAAATTTACAATTATTACTGGGAATGCGTTCTTGTAAGAAGCATTAAATAATGCCAAAATGGGTCATTTTCAATGCCCCAGTGCTCATTAATGAGTATGGGCACCCCCCTTTTTATTTCAAAATTGAAGTTCTCATATGATAGATATTCAGTTGGCAAAGTTTGAACGAAAATCTATTGTCAGTTTTATTTCAGGGGAATTAC
>JAHPZR010006397.1:0-2500 GCA_019787425.1 Platygyra sinensis
CGAGGATGACACAACTTATACCATCTCGTCTGGCAAAATTTCAGTTAAATAGGATAATTTGATTCCAGGGTAGGTTACTTTTAGATATGTAGTTTTCTTACCCTTAAATATGCACATCCCTACTGGTAAACACTGCCAAATTTGCTCAAAAGAAACAAGCTCAGTCTAGATGTTATCTCAGAGTCAAATTGTACCTCTTTTGAAAGACCAATTCCTCACTTGATCAGCTTGAAAAGCTCTAAAATGAAAAAGCACATGCTAAGTCATCATGATAAAACTTGAAACTTGAACTTGAAAACTTGAAACATTCTCCAGCGCACGATAATTAAAAGAAAAAAACAGTTAAGGTTTAAACAGGGTGGTTTTTTATTTCTGACATTTACATCTAACTACCCAGACCTCAGACCCGAAAATTTGAGACCCTCTGGATGTATCAAAAGCTCCCACTCGAAAACTCACTTTCTGCATGTCAGGAAAACTCAGGACGCGAAAATTACGACAAGGATTGTTTTTAGGAGTCCTGTTTACTGTTCGTCGATGCTGATTTCCGTTTCGTAATGCCATTGCCATCATTGGTAACCAAGCCTTTCAGAATGAACGATGCCATATCTGCTTTAGTTTAGGCCTGGACAAGGTAGAAACTGGTTATAATTTGTTGATGGAGTAAAATGCCCTCACCAAATGCTTAATTGTTCATATTCACACTGGTTTGCTTGCGGTTAGCTCTTATTTGATGTTTGGGGCAACTCTATTATTAATGTTTAAGAATGTCACGTTTTATAATTAGATTTTGGGGATATTTGGCGGATCAACCTGGTAGTGTAGTGGTATAAGCAGGTATTAGAGGGATGTCAGGAAACAGAGGTTCCGGGTTCGATACTAGGTGGTTACTTGCAAATTTTCCTTTTTCTTTAATTTTGTAGAACAAAATTCATTCACAGTTAAAAAAAATTTCTAAGTGTCGCGAAAATGGCACCGACCGTTTACGAAACGGAAAGCGATAAGCTGTCATAGGCAGAATTTCCAGAGAGAGGGAGAAAAACATCTCGAGGTGATAAGCCTGCAGCACAGGCGTATTTGTTTTTGCGTATTTAGACGAACAGAGACGAAAATACGCCAAAAATATTACGCCTGTTCCGTAGGCTAAAGGTGATAGATTCCTCTGCTCAGATCACGGAAATAATACCCAGCATTCGAATGATTGTTTGGTTGCTTTATCAGTATAAATCAAATTTATTTTATGCTTAGTAGCCATTTGAGCCAAGTTTAGTTACAATGGCGCGAGGTGCCTTGCGTGACGTTTCGGATATTTTTTTTTACCGTGAATCCTCAGTGCTTCGATTCTGCTAAATGCAGAAGAGATTTCCGGGTCTGAGTTCTCGAGACACCTTAAAAGCCTCTGAATCAGCAAAACACTATCTCAAGCTTCATAGCAAGTGGTCGCAGGTCAATTGCGTGCGCGGGCTAATAAAAGAAGGAAATGAAACAAAAAAAAACAGACGGTGTACAAACCTGCGACAATACAAACGATAACAGTGAACGTAAGGAAGATCGTGACCCAGCAAAGATCACACGTATTGAGATTTTTATATAAGTGGTCTGTCCTTTATGATCCTTTCGTTGGCGGATATAGCAGGGAAGTTTCGTCGTAACCTATGTTTTCTCATTGTTTACATCCAGCTACACCATGCAAATTAGACACCGCCTCTGACGCCTGTCCTCCACTCTCTCGTTTGCATGCTAATAATTAAAGAAAAACTGACCCAGCACCCGCACTGCTAGGCGACTTTTCAGATCCGAAAAAACAGTTAATGTTTTCAAAACCATGGAGAAACCTTCAAGTGAGATCGACATTGCGGTCCGGTCGTCTAACCTGTTAATCTGTAACGCGTCACGCCTTCCGAAAACGAGAAAATCGATGTAAAAAAGACGTTTGCAGTAGTCCCAAAATTAAATTTCGGGTAAAGCTTCGCTCACTATTAAATAGCAGTTTGTTCTACATAAAAACAAAAAAAAAAGGCAGCGAACTGAGGATCCAGTTTGTTTTTGCAGCGTGACGTTAAAAATAGAATTTTCGCGGGAAAATTTAGTCTTGATAATGGCAAGAATTTGGCGAGTTTGAAATGTTTCCATAAGTTAATCCCGATGTCACAGCTTAAATATTCTATTTTGCAGTCCAGTAACTATTTTGTGCAGATCTTTCAGCAAATCATGGATAACAGGCGCAGAAAGTCGGAATAAGGTGATATTTTTCGCTAACCGTTTGGCGGGAAATATGTCTGACCAATGATTTTTTTTGGACTTTGCGGGACCAATTACTCCGATCTGCTTGTAGATACCAATTTTAACTCAACTGAATATTGATATCAGTGTAAAAGACTATCAGAAAATCGTCTTTTTGCGGAAATAAACTGCCGCACTTTTGAAAAACGACTCGCTGGAAATGGCTAAAATTTAGGTCACGCTCTTAACGATTCGGCGATGCTATTTGGCACCTCGT
>JAHPZR010006397.1:10000-20000 GCA_019787425.1 Platygyra sinensis
GTTAGGTCATGTCTATCACATCATGTTATGCCAGCACGTCTTGCCATTTCAAGTCGGTCATGTTATGTCATGTCAATGTCAGTCATGTCATGTGAGTCATTTTATGTCATGTCAATGTCAGTTATGTTATATTGTGTCGGCCACGCAATGTCATGTCATGTTAGTCATTAATGTCGGTCATGTTACGTAATAATAATAATAATAATGATAACAATAAAATAATAATAATAATAATAATAATAATAGTAATAATAATGATAATGATAGTGATATACAATGGCAGTTAATGTTTAACTAATAAAAGTAACATGAACAGTGATATATAAGGTTACAAATGTAGATAAATGTATACAACACTAAAAACAAGGTAAACAGTCAACGTACATTTCGGCGGTTCATTCCATTCGGTTCTAGTGTTTGGCCTCTGTGTATCAGATTGGCCTCTCTTGCTTTCCTGCGTGAGGTATTGGGTGTTGGTTGAAGCTCGAGTGGAATGAGTGTCATGTCTTCTATAGCGTGATCAGGCAGGTTAAAGTGTGTTGGTACTGCTGCTGAAGCGTTGGCGTGACTAGGATTGTTCGTAGCTTGTCTGTGTTCTGTTAATCGTTCTGTACGTTTAGTTTACGTTTAGTTTCTCCTATGTATTGTTTCTTACATCGTTTGCATTCTATCATATAAATCAGGTTCGTAGATTTACACGTCATTTGCTGTTTGATTTCTCGCACTTCCCCAGTGTTGTTAAATGTGTAGTTTTAAAGAAACACCTGTTGTAGCTTACCGACGTTCATCAAATCTTCGTGACTTATTTGTTCGCGCAAAACGTAAATGAGAACCCATCAACCGCCACTCAACCCAACCATTCTTTTGACGCTTTCCGCTGTAACTCCAAACATGGATGTCTGACTTGCCCACACATTGATAATGAAAGAAAAAACTACACATTTAACAACACTGGGGAAGTGCGAGAAATCAAACAACAAATAACGTGTAAATCTACGAACCTGATTTATATGATAGAGTAAAAGTAAGTAAGTAAGTAAAATATTTATTGCACAACACTTCCACATAGTGGCTCTTCGTTTGTGAAAAAAACTAATTATCTAAATTAAACAAATACATAGGAGAAACTAAACGTACACTAAGAGAACGATTCACAGAACACAGACAAGCTACGAACAATCCTAGTCACGCCAACGCTTCAGCAGCAGTACCAACACCCTTTAACCTGCCTGATCACTCTATAGAAAACATGACATTCATGCTCATTCCACTCGAGCTTCAACCAACACCCAATACCTCACGCAGGAAAGCAAGAGAGGCCAATCTGATACACAGAGGCCAAACACTAGAACCGAATGGAATGAACCGCCGAAATGAACGTAGACTGTTTACCTTCATTTTAGTGTTGTATACATTTATCTACATTTGTAACCTTATATATCATTGTTCATGTTACTTTTATTAGTTAAACATTAACTGCCATTCTATATCAAGTAAATTCAAATTTTAGAGCCGTTATTTTTCCTGTATTAAGTACTGACCCTGAAGAAGACTAGCTCTGCTAGTTGAAATATAGGCCAATAAATTTTGCCCTTCTGCCGTAGTACCAGCCTTGCAATCAATTTGGCTTTAATAATAATAGTAATAATAATAATAATAATAATAATAATGCGAATATTTAAACAGGATAACCAAACAGTTCTAATTCTAAAGGAAAGAACTGTTATCAAAAGGTTCCTGTACCTAGATAAATAATTAAATAAATAAAAATATCATTAAGAAATGTAAAAAATTCAAAAATCAAAGGCTGTAGAAAGTGCTGACTTAAAAGATTGAAACTAGTTTCGAATTATGGAAAACTATTGAAAAAACTATTTTTAATTACTCTTAAAAAGAAACCTAGAATTTAAATTTCTTAAATACCGAGGTTAAGTATTGTAAACTATAGCCCCTTGAAAGGCAAAACTTCTCCGTCCAAATTCTAATTTGGTTTTGGGAAGTCTTAGGGAACACCCATTGTTTCTAGTGTTAATGTTGTGTTCAATTTTTGTAAAATAACCTTTAAAGGGGTACAGACATTATCCTGGAGACAATCAAACACAAGCTGGCAGGACTGTTTCTTAATCAAATTTTCCACTGTCTGGAGTTGATAACTTCCACCAAGAACTTTCTTACTTCGATGTTCAATGCTTTCAATTCGACTCTTACGGTAACGTGACCAGCAGAGGCCCAAAGTTCCACAATACGTAAAAACAGGTTGAATCATATGATTGCTTTGTAGATTTTCTCAGCACTGCTCTTGTCGATTAAAGGTCGGATTCTCCCGAGTAAATTAAATCTTCCAGCTGCTTTTTTATACATTTTGTCAAAATGTGATTCAAGGTTTTTAAACCTTAAAAGGATGAATCCAAGGTTACACTGACCCAAGTATTTAAAGGATGACGTGGTATTAATCAGTGTTCCATTTACAGACAAAGCTAGTTGTCTTCCATTCATTGGATTAAATTAAGCTTTTTGGCAGTACCAAAGATCATACTCTCAGTTTTGCCCACTTTTAAATTAAGGACAAGCTAATTATCACGAAACCAAGATGACAGGTTGTGAAAATCTTCACTGAGATGCTTTTGAATGGATTCGAGATCTTAAGCAGCCGTCATAGCATAGTTAAATCTAAAAACTAATGCAAGCTTGCGTTTTCTGTCTAACTAACGTTAGAAGTTACATTACAACTGAGCCTACAAGCATATGTGACTACGAAGACTTATTTTCAACACACTTAAACACGGAGTGATCCTATATAACGAGGCTGAGGTGTTCAGCCTGTCAATCACAAATCCCAACGGACGGCCAATGCTCCCATTTGATTGGCTTGCTCACTCAAGTCTAATTTTAGCGAGTTGCCACAGGATTCTGTTTTTCTGCCGATTTCTGCGGTTGAGAAATAAATTTGAAAACTAAAATTCCTAAAGAAATACAAACAGACTGCGAAGGTAATATATTTTATCTACGGTAATATGGTTATTCTTCAGTCAGTTATCTAAAATAGATTCCGTAAGGTCAACATTAGGTGTACTCTTGCAGCTAAAATTCAGTCGACCTTTTACAGGACCGTACATAGCGGGGGGGCAGGGGGGGGGGGGGGGGCAGTTGCCCCTGCCAGGAAAACTAATAGGGGTGAAATCAAAACTAGAAACCGACTAGAAACCCTGTCTGTATACGGGAGATCCCTGTGAAGGTTTGTGGAGTTTGCCCCCGCAGACAAAAAATCCTGGGTACGGCCCTGTTTTACGAACGTATTCAGTTTTATGGCATTCAGCCTTGAGTGTGTTCTATTTCCTTTCTAACGTCAATACTCAGGCGAAATCTCGCTTTACCATTTTCCAAGCTCTATTGTTTCTTCGTAGTGCTTGTTGTTTCCAATTTCTTAACGCTCATAAACCTGAATAATTTTAAATATCCCACCAAAATCCGTCTGTGTTCACAGGCTAACGAAAATCACCTCTTACGAGATTTAATTTCGTTTTGTTCTCAGCATGCCGAGATAAATGGAAACAGATAGCTCACAGGAATCAGCTTTGTTATTTTAGCGGCAAAATTTGAATGTTCCACGTGCAGCGACGAAGATAATTCATCGTTTTTGTTCTTCCAAAACCATCATCTAAAGTGTTAATATAAGCTTTATTTTCACTGTATTTTTATTATTTAGCTTATATTATTCTACGTAAATGACTCCTTTGGTTTGATCAAAAAACGCTATTTCTCGAGTTCCACGACTTCTATGTTATGCGACCGTTATTCTGGCTTTCCACCATTGCACAGGAAAGCCAACAAAGTGCTTCAAGGCGGCGTGTCTTTGCCTTTTATAGGATCGCTCCGTGTTTAAATATCCTACTTACTCAAGTTTTGAAAAAAGGGTAGAAATCGCCTAACATATCTTGAGCAATAAATTGAGTGGTTCAGTCTGACATTTTTTTAAAATTTGATTTTAATAGTCAAAGCCAGAGCAGACCATGGAAAATATCTCTAAATAAAATAAACCAATCTTGATGGTATACCGTTGTGTACCCTGGCCAAACGTTGTGTTCTTTTCTGTGTCCTTTATAATCCTCGACGACAACACTTCTTCTATCGACTCTCAAAGTAATTTTGCCCTTCTCGTAAACCATCTTCTGGGAATCAGTCACATATACTGGTACCTTGACACCTGGAAGAACACATGACTGATGTTAGAATTTTAGCACATTACGTGACTAATTCTAGTGACAGGGCTGAGCGCCTGGTTTCAACATTATGTTGAAGAAAATAAGGCAGCATAGTGCAATTCATAGGCTCAAATACTTAAAAGGGGCCTTAGCTATACTGGGCCAATCCGGGTACTAACTCACGAATAACTTATCCGGGCACTAGGTTATGTGAAGCTGTGAAGCTTATCTCATGCAAACCTCGTCCGGGTACTTGAGTCTGTAAAGTTTATCTGGGTATTCAGTCTTGCTAAGCTAATCTGGGAACTTCCTCATCTAATTAAGGCTTATTCGGTTACACACTTCTGTAAATCCTATCCGGGCACTTATGTAACTATGCTAGGCTAATCTATCCGGGCACTTACGTATGTAAGCTTCACCCGGTTTGTTTCATCGTAGTACTTACTTATATATTTCTCTCCGTACACTTCCACCTTCATGCAAGGCTTGTTCTTGAAAGCCACTGGAAATATCTTGACATACTGTCCTACTTTTCGTTCCGTAGCTTTGCTGTAGACAATCTTTTCGGCGGATTCGCCACCATAAAACTCTGGCTACAAAAAAGTGAATTGTGATAACAGAAAATAGATGATTTCTTTCCTCTTTGATTAAGCATTTCAGTTCCAGTTGAAAATCTTCTACAATATTAACTATTTTCTCTGTCAAGAATTAACAACAACGCCCAGTACCAGCAAGCCCATTTCAGGAGTCAGTGTTCAATACAGTGTATTAAGTGAAGTCAACACTGCAGGCTACAAGCCACAATATGCGAAGTCAATTACAACTGCCAAGTGACACGCAAGGAAGTATTTACCGTTAAGGTGGCTCAAACAGTTTCCAGCACTTAGTTTCCATGGGTCGTTATAACCACTCTTTATCACTTAATGCTGCAATCATGGTATCAAAAAAAACTGCCCAACTATTGGTGAACACGTTGTTGTTCTTTTCATGACATAATAGGTTACCGTAGCAACAGTATGACCTACTAAACACACCCTTATTTACAGCTTTAGGGGCTTATAATTCAAAAACGGCACTGTGAAGATTATTTTTTTGTATTATCAACATTTGATAAGCATGATTAGGCGCAACTTTTGGCAAAGTTTCAAGTGCCAGAGACAGATCTATCAGACTGGCATTTTATTTGGTTTCTTCGTTTCGTTTCTTTCTGCTTATATCAATGCGTCTATTTTGTAAGAAAGAGCTAATTTCCAAATAGTTTGCTTCGAAGGAAGTTACATATGTTGGATTCGATCTGTGTCAACGTTTTTGGAAATGTCTGTTTCTTAGATATTGCACGATGTTTATTATAAGAGATGGAAAGAATGGCAGAGGTTGAAAAAGATGACTAGTATGTTACTTTCGCATCCAGGTTTTGAAAGTGTCTGTCTGAATAGTTGCGTTTTGGCTACTGAAGCAATAGGGCTTAAAACGAAAAAGAAAGCGTTTACCAAGATTGATTGCTAAAGGCAACACCCCAGACACCTGAGACAGTAGAGAACGCCAGTGATGAAACTTCCGGTGACTATGAGGAATGTTACAGTTCATTTATGATCCATATGGAGAGTAGATACAAAAACCTGTGTTTGAGAAAAAAAAAAAACCAGTTAATTATTTACGGTTGATTTGAAAATTTTGGAAACCACTGAAAAGCTCTTACGAACCAGCATCTTACGAACGTGCCACACGACTGGAATAAACAAAAGGGGTAAAAACTAAAATACAATAAGCGCAGCGATATGAACGATACCAAACTTGTTGAGTTACTTGAAAATATATTTACAAATCGCAGAGATGTCTAGGAATAACCAAATAGGATACTTCTACGAAAAAGAAAACTTCATGGCCGACACAATGCTGAAGCTTAGCTCAGTGTTGTCGTTTGGAATATTGTTTCCCCGGCTCGATCTTCCAAAGTGTAGGAAATGAGCCAAGAATAATCCGACGACACAGCCTTTCATATGAAACGCTCTTGAAAAAAATTCCTCCGCGAAATGGACTTAATACACCCGCCACGAACTTTCCCCTCGGGTTAAAGTTCGCGGGAATCTCAACCGCTTATCTCGCTCCCTTTTTCTTGTAGGACTAAAATGAGCAGAAAATAATACCTGCATTAATGTCTGATCTATTGCTGCATCCCAGTGCTACACAACGATCGGGCATGATTCGATTCGAATAAAGCGCTAGATTCACGTTGCGAAACCAGTTAACTGCGAATTACAAAGAGATGTTATAACAAAATACGCCATGTGCGCCTACTCAGTTAGGAGTATGACGTCACAAAGCTGCAAGGCCATATAGGGTTGCAGGAACATTATCTAATAATGGCGGACGAAAATTTACGGGAAAAAACGTAAAAAAAAACATTTTCTCGCGCTTGTTGGACAAAACGGCTTGGACAGGTAAGAAAGTACCACTTAAAGATTCAGAAAATGCAAAAACAATGAATTCGAAAAATTTCGTCGCAGTGGCACTTTAAAAAAAGTTCCGTAGGTGGCGTTTAGAGCCACCTTAAACTGATTTTCGAAAATTCCAGGTGGCTCTGAACGCCACCTACAGAATTTTTTAAACTTCGCCAAAAGATGCGCCTGATCATGCTTATCAAATGTTGATAATATAAAAAAATTCACCGCGCCGTTTTTGAATCATAAGCCCCTAAAGCTGTAATTAAGGGTGTGTTAAGCAGGTCATACTGTTGCTTTGGTAACCTATCATGTTATGAAAAGGACAACAACGTTTTCACCAATAGTTTGGCAGTTTTTTGATACCATGATTGCAGCATCAAGTGATAAAGAGTGGCTACTGAACGACACATCAAAATGTAAGTGTTTGAAACGGTTTTGAACCACCCTAAGGTGTAGAGAGTCCAGTGTCAAAGTTATCAGGAAGTCTTTAGTGGAAACCAAAACCTTAAAGTAGCTGCGTCACGCATTGCACATCTGAAAGGCTTAGTTCAAGTCTTCTTTTGCAATCCGCGTCAATCCGCCGGCTCCATCTTTAGTCATCCTTGTTCCTTTCTGATTTTTTATTATCTCTTTGTTGTTTTTCTTTGGTAGAAAACTGTTGTTTTCAGGTTTCCTCACATTAAATGGAATTTTGTATGTGGCTGAAATCACTCAAAGTACCGTGAGCTCTCTAAATCCGAGATTTAAAAGTTGAATCTAAAACACTTGAGGTCACTGATGTTTATTTAGTCACAAAGGTTCATCGATTTGTTATTAAGAATATCTTGGTTCAAAATAAAATCATACCTTGAGATAATTCCACGAGTCCCAGAAGTCCTTTTCAGGCGAGACTTGCACTCTGTATCTTGTTACCCAGGCTGGTTTTTTCTCAAAATCCGTACAGCCCTGAACTTGAACTCCACAAACAAGGTACAGATCGATGAGGTCAATTTGTAGATATGGGTACGGATCTTCATCTGAGCTCCTAGGAGCCCAACCTTTATCTTTCAGCCTTCCACTTGACGCAGGATAGCGATAGTCCTCGCTTGAGGCATGTATCCTACTATTCGAGAGCACATCATCATCACTACTTCGAGCAACTCCAAGTGGCTTACCGCAGACTGGAAAGAAAAGTAGACAACTCGTTTTATCAAGGAACAAATGCATTAAATGAAAAGAGAAGAAAAGCCGAATGGTTCTCAAGACGTACTGAACTTACACCGATCTTCAGCTGGTAAGGTGATGAGCATACCAAACAGAAACAGCAAAGTAGCGATAGCATTTTTGAATCGATGCCTCATGATTCTTCATTAGCTGGTATTGTTTCTCTTTAATTAACATTAAGTGACGTCAATAAATGGAGCAAAGCTTTTAGTGCGCGCGCGATGTTAATTAAGCGCTTCAAAGCCCTGGTCAAACGGCTCATGATAGTTAGGAACTATTCACCGAAGTGGAGGGATTAAGGCTGGTTCTCATTAGCGCATAAGAATAACATAAGCATAACAAGTAAAAACACCCGCTAGCCACCGACACTGAGGTGAATAGTTTTTTCTTTTAAACAGTGAGATATTATACACCACAAAAAAATCAATTTGGATGATTTCTTCACCATTTTCTCTTGAGTTACTCGCGGAATTAAATAGCACAGAATATTCGGAGTTTGACGAACCAATCAGCGCTCGCGTTGACACTATCCACTGTTTAAGTATATAGTAATCGATGATAGTCCATGATAGTTGAGCGCGCGTTTCCGTTTGACCACCAACTATCATGCACTATCATTGAATATCATCAGCTATCATTCAGTTTAAGCTTGTTCAAATTCTTCATGATAGTCGATGATAGTTTTTTTCTCGTTTGACCACGCGTATGACAGTTCATGATAGTTTTTCGGTCAGCTGTTTTGGTAATCACTGGCCCGATAGCTGTCAGAAAACATGCTGCCGCCCTCTTTCGTCGCGAAGCCAATTAAAGTGATTTTTATCAATTACTAAACATTGATACCAGTAATGAATCAGTAATTTAAAAAGATACAACAAACTCCTTTTCACTATAACCGTCTTGTTAATTTACTCACGACAGTTCTTTCTACACATTACCTTTTCTCTAAACGATACATACGTGCGGTAAGAACTTGTTTTTGGCACCTGTTGCGGAACATTTTTCCACCCTACAAACGGCAACAAGAAGCAGAAGAAGCAACGAGGGAAACAGTTGCTTGCCAGTAAAAGCGAGAACGGTAACCTACGAAACGTTTGACCTTTATCACCCAACATTTTCCAGCCATTCTGAAAAGGAGGACAAAGTAAAATAAAAAAACCCCCAACATTTTCCTGAAACTCCAGAACAAGCAATAAAGTACAGTCAACATGAAATCGCCCTTTCGGACGCCATCTTTGTTTTTAAGAAATTCGGCAGCGCGCGCTCAAAAAGAGTCTGAGTACTAGGGTGACAAATCAACCAATCAGACAAAAGTCTCCCTTGTTCTTACGCTGTTCTTACTAGCGCATAAGCATAAGCATAAGCATAAGCATAAGCACAAGAAAACAAACATGTTCTTATTTAGCGCATTCATTGCGTCATATGACGCAATGAATGAGTATCGTGGGGATCGAAATGTGTCCCGAAAGTTGTCGCCCGTAGACGGATTGACAATTTTCACCGCTTACCCTCCTCCTTAGTAAATTGAAAATTAACTTTGATAACCTGAAATACACATGTGCAAGAATTTGACTGTTTCAACAGACAAATAAATAAACACATAACATCAAATCACAGTTTCGACATTTCTAAAGAGTGCAACATGGATCAAGAAGCCGAAATCCCAGGTGTATCCAGAACGATTTTTCGACACGCTCGACGGCACGAGACAGGCCATGAAGGGCGAAGAAGTAGATCGAAGCAACCATATTAGAAGGGCGCTTGTTTTGTTTTTTCGTATTGGTAAGTATCATTACTTAACTATTGTGCTTTTCCATTGGAGCTCTTCAGCTTACAACAGCTGCACATACATCAATAAAAGCGGCAAGATAGTCACACTAAAACCTTTTCCGAGCTCCACCAATTTCGATCCAGACTCGCCCGTATCAACTGCTTTACAATCTGTTTTGACAATTACTTTACAATCTGCTTAAAAATATTTGCAATACAAACCACGAAACAATCTCTCGTTAAAAGTTTGCTCGAGATGGCTACTAGTCACATGAGATCAGTCACAAGCAGTGTTATCAAGACGAAGCTGTCATACATACATACATACACACACACACACACACACACACATACATACATACATACATACATACATACATACAT
>JAHPZR010006397.1:22500-23937 GCA_019787425.1 Platygyra sinensis
CTAATAAAGAAAGAAGAAGGACTAAGCGACAAAGAGAGAACGGTTCACAAACTGATGATGAAACTCTCCAAGATGGCGGCGCCACTATGTGGCAAAAAGAGGTGAACAAAAAGCTCGACTCTCTCCTAACAGGTGTCCTTCTTTTAGAAGAACTAAGGGAAGAGATGAAAGATGATGAAAGAAGAAAACAAGAGTCTTCGAGTCGCGCTGAAGTGGGCAAACGACGAGATCGAAGCTCTGAAACAGAACCAAACGAACGCCGCAGAGGAACTGAGCGAAGTAACTGAAAAGGTTATAAAAGCGGATAGAGAAGTTGATCAACTATTGCGCCGCAACATCAAGTTAGAAGCACAGTCGAGAAGAAACAGCATCAAGTTTTTTAATGTCAGAGAAAATGAAGCCGAAAGCAGCTTCAGCAACACCGAAAAGGTCCTAAAAAAATTGCTTGTTGATAAACTTAAATGCCGAAAGAAGAGGCGGCGGATGTAGAGTTTGAAAGAGTGCATCGCATCCCAACGCGTCGCTCGGAGGAATACGACTCTGGGAAGCCAAGACCAATCATTGCTAAATTGAGTTTCTATACAGACAAATCTCGCATATTCCAGGACGCCAAAAACATCGACCGAAGCACAAAAATTGGCGTTGCCGAGGACTATCCAATGGAGATTCATAACATTCGCAAGGAGCTCCTTCGTGTGCTGAGAAAAGCTAAGAAAGAGAATGCACAAGCAGCCTTCAACGCCGATAAACTTATTATTAATATAACGGACAGATCTACCGGGGACCAGAAACAAAAAGCCTCCCATTTTACACCAGGATTCTAAATGCCTAAGGCGCCGTTCCGCTAAAAGATTTGTGCAACGTAGTGTCGAGGGGTAATAGGCAGTAATGCTCGGTAAGCTGTACACATATGTTTGTAGCGGTCATTTTCAATGTAGCGTTAACTGTTGTCGTAATATTAGAAAACTGGAGCTAACTCTCCAGGAAAAGACGTCAGCTTTCTGCACAATATCTGTCTCTGTGTTCGTACGTATTTTGTCAGATTTGTTAAGTTTTTACTTATCCTTTTGGAACAGGGATAGAGAAGGTCCACTTAAGTCAACAGCTTGCAACAGTCGGTTTCAAAGTCCAGCTTAAATTTGCTACAGCTAATGTCAGGGGTATAAATAAGTCATTGAAACGAAGAGCCATTTTTAGACAATTACATACAAGGAAAGTTTCCATTCTTCTTCAAGAAACGTATAGTTCCAAAGCACAGGAAAATATTTGGAGCGCGGAGTGGGGAGGCAAGATTTATTTCAATCATGGGAGCAAGCACAGTAAAGGTGTTGCAATTTTGTTTGATCCTAAACTTACAGATACTGTGAAGAAAGAGATCAAAAGTGATGATGGCAGAATTATTATCTTAGAAACAAATATCGACGACGAAATTTCTGT
>JAHPZR010006398.1:0-2500 GCA_019787425.1 Platygyra sinensis
AAGCATAAAAGCGTACGCGACAACACCGAAAGGCATTATGGTAAACTGTCAGTATGAGTCAACGAAAACAAGACGGCCATCCTATCGTAAAAGTCAGCTAGAAATACATGCTCACGCTTTGTCACTGACATTGAGATATAAGTGAGTTTCAAAATTTAGTCAAATGATCCAGACCACGAATTAGTAACAAAGGTTAGGATTCACAGAGAAAGCATGGTTCTGACGACTTTAACCGGACTTATTTTATGTCATGCTTTGCAGAGAAAGTTGGAGAAATGTATCAAAAAACGTGGGGCACGTGCAGAGCCATCGCTAATGAACCCTTTGTTTTTGGACGTGTTTTGGTAGTGTGGTAGTGAGAGAGAGCTTCAACATGCATAAGCCTGTGCGTACTGCCGCCCACCTCGTCCTGACACTGTAGCCTACGAACTCTTTTCATCCAAAGATCTCGCTCTCCAGATAGGTCTTCACTGGAACGGTCCGTGGCATCTTCAATTCTGGGGTTCACTACAAGTTGAATTTGTTTATTATCACCCATACTACTTTTCGGCATTATTAGTCCACGTTACATTTTGCGGTAGCTGAAAGGACACTTAATCGAAGTAATACTAGGAAGAAAACTTGACAGGAAGAAAGCATGGAACATATAGAACAATATCATATAAAATTTGCGGAAAAAAATCGCACCATTTAAAATGAGGTAGACGAAATCCGTTTGTCGAGTCGATGTTTTCGTGGTCCTAATTTACATCCCAGAGTAACGGTTTGTGCACGGTTTCAGCTATATCTTTTTTTCCTTCCGATAATTTTTTTTTGAAATTCTTTTAGATTAAAGAGGATAACATGTGCATTACTATTATGTAATAAAAAGTATAGGTCACCATGCTCGTTTAAAAGAAAACGAGCTTTTATTTCGCAGCCAAGCCTTGCTTGAGTGAAATTTCCTACGTTTTGCACGTGCACGCGCTCATTTGCGCGCGCTAATGACGTAAAAATCGTGCGCAGTAGGGATGCGCAATGCAATACTGAGGAATCACCTTAACAGTAAATGCTGACTGCATAAGAAACAATTCTTCTCAGAACTGCTTTCCCAGCAGCTTTCCGCCATCGTTCCAGACGACAATCAGTTGACTTTAAAAAACAACTGTGTTTGTCGAGCAATATGCGAATTGACATCTACGTTGACAAACAAACAGTCAATAACTCGTTTCTGGTTGCATTTTTCACACGTACATGTCATGTTATACTCGTGAAAACAATAGCTTATGACAAACAAACAGTCAATAACTCGTTTCTGGTTGCATTTTTCACACCTGCATGTCATGTTATACTCATGAAAACAATAGCTTATGACAAACAAACAGTCAATAACTCGTTTCTGGTTGCATTTTTCACACGTACATGTCATGTTATACTCATGAAAACACTTGCTTATGTAACCGTTACCATGAATAAAAACATCATTGAACGTCACGAATTGTTTGATTCATTGTTTCCCACAATAATAATAAAGGGCGGCGACATTCGGTGATATAATTGCAGAGAGAAAACAATGGGTTTGGATGACAATCAGTAATTATAATAGATAATTACTTCGGCGAGCAGCATTATTGGATATAATGCTATTACTCTATTAAATGCTTAGGGGGGGGCAAAAATCCTATGAGTGTAGAATTTTAGTTTTGTGTTTTCTAGTGATATTATAAAAGATTAAAGAATTAATTACGTCACATTTTATGACCTCACAAACACAGTTTTGCGGCGTTATCAATCACAAGAAAATCTTCCATCGTGATTTTTTTGGTATTACATTTGTTCTTATCGTCTGGGAAAGCTCATCTGCAACATAACTGGAAATAGTGGCACAAAACAACAACTATAACTTAGAAATGTTTCACATGGAGAGGAACTTCTTTCCTGGGAAATCTCACTCCAAACTTTGAAAAGTTATATCTCAGTAAGTTTTTGTGATATGGACAAACGGTTTGCGGCACTCAACTCGTTTTGATAATTCCTTTTGAACACGGGCAAAAACTTTTCCAAATTAGTAAACTGAATTTACAAGTTTTAATGGCGTCATTAATTGTGACGTCATAAGTTGAATTTTTCTGTCACATTTAAACTCAAAATGATTGGGTCGATGTCCTATACCTCTTTGCCAAGTTTCGTAAACCAATTCTCAAAATTCACATATTATTACAAAACGCACGTTTATATGCCCCATTTTAGGGATGGTTTGGCCCCACCGTGAAGCAGCTCGTCCACAAAGAGGTCTTCTCCGTCTTCATGGCGTAGCAAACAACAAGTACATGACAAATTATGATAAAAAACAAATCAACCATACCAGTTATCTCGATGCTAATAGAGACCTTAAGCACCGCGACGGGAGGTGGCGACGGGGACGGCACATCCGCGTAAAGGCTGAGGCGAGACCGGCGTCGCGTTTCCCTCGCCTAAGCATGTTAAGCAACACTGCGACGGCAACTTAATCCCGCCAGTT
>JAHPZR010006398.1:7500-15000 GCA_019787425.1 Platygyra sinensis
TTATCATTATCATTATCATTATCATTATCATTATCATTATCATTATCATTATCATTATCATTATCATTATCATTATCATTATCATTATCATTATCATTATCATTATCATTATCATTATCATTATCATTATCATTATCATTATCATTATCATTATCATTATCATTATCATTATCATTATCAATATCATTATCAATATCATTATCATTATCATTATCATTATCATTATCATTATCATTATCATTATCATTATCATTATCATTATCATTATCATTATCATTATCATTATCATTATCATTATCATTATCATTATCATTATCATTATCATTATCATTATCATTATCATTATCATTATCATTATCATTATCATTATCATTATCATTATCAATATCATTATCATTATCAATATCAATATCAATATCATAATCATTATCAATATCAATATCATTATCATTATCATTATCATTATCATTATCATTATCATTATCATTATCATTATCATTATCATTATCATTATCATTATCATTATCATTATCATTATCATTATCATTATCATTATCATTATCATTATCATTATCATTATCATTATCATTATCATTATCATTATCATTATCATTATCATTATCATTATCATTATCATTATCATTATCATTATCATTATCATTATCATTATCATTATCATTATCATTATCATTATCATTATCATTATCATTATCATTATCATTATTATTATTATTATTATTATTATGTAATATGGAAATACCCAATTATGATAACAATAACTCTTCAAGTAGCGGGTTACAAACAACACTACCAAATTATGCCAAAAGATAGTTTCCGATTGTTTAGCTGTTTGATTTGCTTTGGTGTGAGCCATTTAAAGTTGCCCGTTGGGAGGTACTCGCTCATAGAGCAGCCGTACAGATTATTAGGATCGAGATAACTGGTATGGTTGATTTGTTTTTATCATAATTTGTCATGTACTTGTTGTTTGCTTCGCCATGACGAGTAGCAATATAGCTGATTTCCCCGCATGTCCCCTTTTCAACGAACTGGTACATGTCAACATCGTGCATGAGTTCCAGTTTGATATCCGTCATTTTTAGCAGCGCGTCCCATGACAGACCGGGAGATGTAAAATAGTGTGCGGGATCGAGCTTGTAGTACCGTAAAGGAAAAAAAAAGAAAATTTCGAAAACGTCAGCTAGGAGTAGAACATCAGAGAGTAAATAGAGATCATGATACTCGTCCATATTTTTTAAGCCGAATCCTTTGTAAACCCTTTTCGCGTGCTTTTAGTTGTCATCAGAGATATACTCATTGTTAAGTTGACTATAAAATTGCTCTTTTGATGGGAAAGTTGTTTGGTTAAAATTCCCGAAACTGTCCATATAGTCGACGGATAAACGCCCTTCTGTGACATCACTTCGAGAGCTTTGTCTTTGAAGATTCCTGATGTCTACTTAAGATCCCCTTTTCGGAGATTATCTACTAATTTCTTCAAACTCCTGGACATGAACTGGAAGCTGTCGATAAACACGAGATTTCGTCCCAACATGATGGCCATATGATTTTTCCATATTATTCGGAATCGCCTTTAGGCCCCGTCCACACTAATCCGTTTTCAGACGAAAACGGAGCTGTTTTGCTCCGTTTTCAAAAAAAAATTGCGTCCACACTTATCGTTTTCGTATCGTTTTCGCCCGTCCACACTGCAACGGTGTATCCGCATTGAAAGCGCTTATATACCCTGAGTGCGCATGCTCAAATAAACTCGACGCATGCGCATTTCAATATATCCACACTAGAAAACAGCGTTTTCAAACAGCATCGTTTTCAATCGCTCCACTCTGGAGAGCGTTTTCGAATGGCTTCGTTTTCGGTGATCGTTTTCGGCGTTGCAGTGTGGACGATAGCCGTATCCGGAGCAAAACAGCTCCGTTTTCGTTTGAAAACGGATTAGTGTGGACGGGGCCTTAATGTCATCTGTTTGAGCTCGCCTTGTTTATTTTTTGAGGATTTCGTTTTTATTATGTACCCGATTTATTGCATTATGAAATGTGAGTCGTAGCCTCTGAGATTATGGAATAAGACGGAAATCTTATCGGTAAGTTGGAAATTGAGATTGCAAGCTTCGTGAGCTGATCTGCAATATTTTCTGGTCACGTAACAGTGATCTCTGACACGCTTATCAGATTTGTTGTACTCTTTCTCACAAATGTGACATGCTGTTGAAGAGATCCTTATTGAATTGGTGATTAATGATTGAGCGGCAATATTTAACCTCGTCGAGCATTTTGTACAAAAGTTTATTGACTACATTTTCACTCCGGTAGGATTGTACCGGTTTGGTGTACTGATCGTCATAACAACAGAGAACTTTGTACGCATAAGAGCAATCTTAAAGTTTCTGATAAGCTGCTGTGTGCGAACCATTGTTGTTTGGTGTGCAACCGGAGACCTTCTCAGTGATTGCTTCGAAGTCCGCGTATATCACAAAAGGTGCTTGTATTTTTTTTTTTTAATGATAATTTTGAAACTTAATTGTTGAGTCCTTTTCGGGCATCCTTATTGCCTGAACACCTTTGATAACGATACAGTTTTTTTTGTGCCTGCTGAGTACGGCTTCTGATATAAAACACTGGAGGAAATGCATACAAAAGTGTTTTTCTCGTTATGTTTTGTTTGAGTAAACGTGAATCTGTTTAAGTCCTTGATGAAAACGTAATGTTTCTTGTCCCCCTCTTTTATGAGAAGGAGTTTTAACCTTTTTCTCAAATTTCTATTTGCTGATATGTGTGGGAAACTTTTGTTTGTTCTCGTAACCGAACTCGTTTACTCTGATATCGTTCTGTTTCTCAATTTTAATGATCTCGATACCGTTGTTATTCAGCTGTTGCGCTATTATTTTGTCTCGCCTCTTTTCTACTCGGATTTTTATTTTTATCGGGATTAAGGAGTCTAACGTGCCCCAGCGACGCACTCGTTTTCCGATTTTTTAACCTTAATGAGCCCTTTTATATGATCTTGGGATATAAACGAGGGGCTCCTAAACGAACATGGGCATGGGATGGGGACCCCTCCCTTATATTTAAAAATTTAAGTTTCTATAATATAAACAATCAACAGGCTAAGTTTGACAAAAATCTCAGTGCGTGCTCTATTTCAATGGAATGACCTTAATTACGACTTCCATCTTTTCTTCTTCTTTTGTCGTAATGTCGACTTTGTAACCCCGTCTTGTCGTTTCCAAGCTCCGCAAATATTATGCTGAGGTACTGGGTCCCCCCTAGTTCCAGACTTCTCCTTTTTTTTCCGCCTTTTTTTCCTTTTCCGACCGGCCGACCCAAAATCAGAAAACGGATTCGACAGTGAACGAAAAAAAAAGGGGATGGCCTTACAGCTATTTCAGTTTTTTCAGGTTATCAAACACTCTTTCAGGTAGAATTGCAATAGCGTTTAACGACAAATCCCTGTTGAAAGGAAAACGCGACAACTTGTATGAGTAAGCTAACATTGTCTTATTTAACTTCTTTGGGCAAATGATTGTGAGCGACGGGAGAGCTTTTCAAAGTACGTTAATTATGCAAATATTTGATCCTCCGTCGTCAAATTTCAATGTACATGTCAGACATGTATTGTAGTATACACCACATCACTTGACCTACAGTACCGGTCAAAGGGATTGCAGCATTACACGCGCGTAAAGCGCGTGTAGTACACGCACATTACACGCAGTGCCCACGCAGTGCCCACGCAGTGTCCACGCAGTGTCCACGCACCTTACACGCAAAGACAAGAAAATGCGTGTATTTACACGCGTGTATTTTGACTCAGTAGACGTGATATTGCGTGTAATTTTACACGCAGTCGTTCAACTGGAACTCATTAAGTGCGTGTAGTGAGAACAGAATATTTAAAGTGCGTGTAATGAAAACAAAGCATTTACCTTGTGTCACATTTATCGTAGTGGACTGCACTGTGATATAGTTTAATCTTTCGCCTTCTTGCTCTTGGTCGTAAAACGTTCCCGATAGAATCGAGCAATTTCATTAAACTGGTTTACCGCTTCATAGTAAAATATTTTTTCCGTTCGAGTTTCAACAACAAGCGATATGGTGAGAATTTTTACCCAAATTTACATCAATACTTTTTTGAAATACACGAAAAGTGCAGAGAGTCAAATTCCCCGAAATAAGTCACTATTTAAACCAACATTACAGCTCTTTCGGCCGTCATGTAAATGCCACGTCACGGAAAAGCTTAGAAATTCAAGCGTCGGCCGGGTCCATCACAAAACGAAGAACCCATTCGGAGCGGAAATTTGTATGAAAAGTCGTTTTCAGCTGCTCTTGCAAATCATGAAAATAAAATTTTAGCAAAATCAAAAGTGTTGTAGTTTGAATTTTATTGAAGTCACGTGAATATCACCAATAGTAATTTAAGCAGAATGGTCGAACGAGTCGGGTGAAAACATAGATACATAGTACAATATAAACCTGTTGTCAGAAAGTTACACACGAATCTGATGAAATGAAAAATGTGAACAAAAGCTTAGATTTTGCTATAAAAGTTTCGATTCTTCGCTATTTAAACAGAAGTGATGGCAATTAGCAAATTAAGAGAGAGTACGCGAGTATCTATTTCATTGTTGTTCGAAGGAACAGTAGTGAAATGGCATTTTGTGCACATTTACGTTGCGACATACGTCGTTCGTCTTTTAACGTAAATGTAAACGAAATTCAGAGATCTCTAAGAATTAAGTTTCGACGTTAAGCAGAAGTGCGGGCTGTTACAGATTACGAAAGAAGATTTGTTTCTTAGGTGCTCGTTTGTTATTCATACATGAGCTCGTTATTAATTCATACACGCAAATGCGTGTATGAATAACAAAGGCTTCCTCTTCCAGTTTAAATACACGCATACCGGTGAAATTACACGCAAATGCGTGTAACTACCTGAAGAGTAAATTTTACACGCAGTTAATTACACGCACTGCCCACGCACTGTCCACGCACTGCCCACGCACTGTCCACGAATACTACACGCAGACTACACGCATTTTACGCGCGTGTAGGTGCTGCAATCCCTTTGACCTGTACTGTATGCTAAGTTGAAATTGACGAAGAGGTGATAATTTTGAAACGTTTTAACCCTATTTTCTTTAAACGGTAGGTCTAAAAACCGATTACATCTTTTTTTTTTCTTGTCACTCTTCGTCGCACATAAAGCAGTACGATGTCAACTGTCAACCTATTTAATGGTCGAGTACCATGATATCTGACCCTCTTACGGCTCATTTGATGGCCACTGCATCTAAGTCGAAAACGAAGAAAGAAAGCAAAAATCGCCGACACCATTTTCAAGGAAAACTATTCGGCAATAAGCTGGTCAAATTTAATTTCAGCTAAATCGGTTTATGGACTGCCGACTTAGAGTTCAAAACGTTTGCTTACTTTTCGAAATTATCGTTCCGAGAAAACAAGAAAAATACATTTTTTGCGTCATCTTACCCGCAATAGGACTATAACACCTAGTCGTCCATATTGATGTTTACCAGAGAGTTATCATCTTCCAATAACAATAGGCGTTTCACAGATGATATGTAGCAGGCCGAATTTTATCCTCAGCTCAAGAGTCCTTGTTTATCGGCGATGCACCTTTCCCTTTCGTAAACGGTCGATGTTATTTTCGCCCCACTTAATTTTTTTTTTTTTTTTTAACTGTGAACGACGCTTAGTTTCTCTACTAAATTAGAGAAAGATGAGGAGTATCGAACAAGGAACCTCTGTTTCCTGACATCCCTCTAATACCACTACACTACCAGGTTGATGAGCCAAATCTCCCCAAAATTAATTATGAAACGTGACAAGCCTAAACATTAATAATAGAGTTGCCCCAAACATCAGATAAGAGCTAACCGCAAGCAAACCAGTGTGAATATGAACAATTATGCACTTGGTGAATGTATTTTGCTCCATCAACAAATTATAACCAGTTCCCACCTCTTTCAGGCCTAAACTAAAGCAGATATGGCATCGTTCATTCTGAAAGGCTCGGTTACCAATGATGGCATCGACCGTTAAAAATGGCATTGACCATTTACGAAACAGAAATGAGCTACGGCTATGGGATCAAGCCGGCAAAAGATCGAGTTGAGAGCTGAGAAAGGCGCTGTAATGATAGCACATGTTCTTTCTGGTAGGCTTGCCTCTTCGTATCCAATTTTACCTGCTTTTATGCAACATATCAGCTAAAGAGTTTCCGTCGAATCTGTCATAAATAAACGAAAGAGTTCTTATCATTTCCCATAAAGGAATGGCTCGATTACTGCATGTATGTTTGTTCAACCTAAAAATACGGCAGTGATATTGGACTTAAAATGCTCTCTTAATCATCTAAAATTATTTCTATCAACATCAGAATATCACAATAATTATTATCAACGGAGAAAGTGAAACATGCCCGATTTCCAAAATCGCCTAAATCATTCTCGCTTTAAAGCTTATCTGTCCATTTGAAGCTGCTGCATTTCTTTTACTAACTTGTTTTTTTTTTTTTCGTCTAGCCGTTTTAGTTTGCTTTCTAGCGCTCGTTCCCTTTCTTGCCTTGTACAATTTGCTTCAACAACTTAAAAAAAAGAGACGCAAAAAAAAAAAATTTTCTCCGCCTTTGAGCGCTCGGAAGTAAACTTTCAAGCACTGATTGGCTCAGTTATCTCAGAACCAAGTTGACTGTGTTTGTGGACAGAGTTTGATTGCAAAGCAGGCAAAATTTTCCAGCGCTGTTTTCTCGAAACAATTTTTTCACTCGAAGGAGGCACTTTAAAGAACTACAAATCAAAAGGAACCTGTTCCATTGCTCTCAAATTGGGACAATACCTAGTTTAATATATAAAAAATAGAAACGTGTCTGCGAATCTTTTTTTTTTCCTAAACACGTTTCTTTCAAAAGCGATTTCTTTTTACGATTATTCAATATATTTATTTTAATCATATTTCAAAAATGTTCTCTAACTTTTCACTGAAATTAAATATGGCAAATCGGTGACACGTTTTTTTAGCTCTTTGGGCCCGGAGACTGAGGAGCACATTAAATAAGTGAAAAAAGAATCGCTTTGACACGTAACGTTCAAATGGTGATTCGGGCGCTCGCATTTAGAAGTCGGGAAAACTTCGACAATTCTTTTTTTCATAATTTTTGGTATAGTCTGATAGCCAGTCCGATAAGCTTTTATTTGATATAGGGGCTTAGATATCCACAGCTTAAACCGGACCCGCTAAATCCCTTGTACGCGAGACATCCCTGAAGGTATACTGTAGGTGTCATAATTACTTTAGTATAGCAAGTACGTCTGTCAACTAATAAATAAAAAAACAACAATCGTGACTAGATAGAACTTCGAAAGGAAGATACCTTAAACCGGAGATTGGCTGGGCTTAGTTTTTTTTTTTTTTTTTTCAATTAAATTACATAATTATTAACTCATTATTGACCACATTA